>CM024591.1:36634424-36827878 GCA_014182565.1 Eucalyptus marginata
ATGAAGGATTTGGGAAAGTGAAGATTTGATGAGACGACAATACCCCACCATTTCGAAGAAGAATTTTAATGGTTTAAATTTCGAGGACGAAATTTTTATAAGAGGGGAAGAGTTGGGACATCCTAATTTTCCAATTCTGTTTTCAATTGAATAAGTCGAGCATTTCATCTTCGCACCTATAGCTCTCTTCTCTGAGTTGGCCACTCACGAGATAACTAATCTATCAGGTGAAGCCGTTAAGGAATCTAAACGCAAAAGACTTGAGAATTTGACCAGGAAACGACTGCTCGACCGTGTTAGTCTGCAAGGGTCATTACGGCACAGATCGACTAGAGACCGGAGATAGGTCGATTCGATAGAACCATGTGATTAAATGTGGGTGATTCCACTTAATTGCAAAATTTTGATTGATCGGCACTCGACCGATTTCTCTGTCGTTTTGGTACCCTGTGTCCGTATTTGAAACCTCGAGATTTTCATGACAACTGAGAGTTGCCAATGTGTCGAAGATGCACTTTGTGGCTTGAAAATAATCAACCACAGGTCAATTGCACTGAAAATTCCTAAAAGCTACCCAGTAGATTAGGACGCGCTCATATCGCGCCAGATTGAAATTAACCGAGAAATTGAACTCGATTATCGAAATTGGAAGTTCTGTTATGTCACAAATCATTTTAGGAACGTCCACTCATCCTCAGAAGATTTTTTCTACAAACCGAGATTTTTAAGCGAAAAAAGCAAAGTAAGGCCGTTTTTGTTCGGGAAAGTCGAGGACCGGTTTTGATCGCATCTTTGGGATGCAAGTTGGATCATATGACGGAGAAAAATCATAATAGGGACAAGGACACCATGGCGGATTTATTTGGGCTTCAATTGAATTTGTTTGTTTGAGAATTGAGCTCAATTGAGTAAGAATTGAAGGAATTGAAGAGGATTGAATGGAAATGAAGGCCATTTGCACAAAATTCGTATGCCATGGGGGGAGCAACATTTCAGCCATGAAGAGAGACTTCTTGAGGAAGATTTGAGAGAGAGAATGGCTGAGGATGATAGCCCAAGTGGTGGGGGCAAAGCCAATGAGAAGATGGCAAGTGTTGAGCTCTAGAGAGCCCAAGGAGACCCCCCACTCTTCAGCAGCTTCTTCTCCCTTAATCCAAGGCTTTCTCCATTGTTGTTGAAGGAGGAAAAGCTCAAGAGAACCAGAGGAAACCGAGCTCACCAGCCCCTCCACGTCGCACGCCCGGAAGGCCATTGTCGGCCGTTTTCCTCCCCTGTTTTCTCCTCGTTCTAGTTTCTGCTCCAGCCGACCTTTTGCCAAAGATCCGAGTAAAACGTTATCTTCCAGGACTAATCAACGAACACTTCACCCACCGTCGTGAAGACAACATCCGAACCGTTCAGGAGGACTTGACGGTGCCCCGAAAGGAGCCCTGTAGCCTCCCGAAATTGGGCGCGAAGGAACGGCCCACCGGACCGTCTGGAACCGCCTGGTTCCGCCTGTTTCGCCTGTTTCGCGGTTTTCAGCCATTTTCTCCCCATTTCTACCCTACCTCCACCCATACCAACCTCCCATAAGATCCTGAAGACCCTCGGGAGCCACCGGTTGCCAACCACCCGCTCGCCGGAGCTCCGATTGGCCCGTTTCCTCGCCGTTCAGCCCTTCTTCTTCTCTGGTTCAGTCCTTGGAACAGAAGCAGCAACCAGCAAGGTTTTGGAGACTTCGAGGCCCGTTTTAGGTGTCTTCCCGGCCTTGGTTGGTGTCACCACCTTGAGGTTTATCGCCCGCCTTGGCGTCGCCTTCGCCGTAGACTCGCCGGAACGTTAATCCGGTGAGTTTATCCTCTAATTCTTGCTTAGTAAGTTAATGACGCTTAAGGGGTGTTTAGATTAGTCTAATTAGGTTTAGGTGGTTAGATTAGTTTATTTTAATGTAAATTAGATTAGTTGTATGATTAGTTTAATGGGTGTTTAATTAGGGCTAATTGTATGATTAAATTAGTGTAATCTTGTTTAAGCCCTAATTAATTATTTTTAATTAATTAATTATTTCGAATTTATAAATATTATTTTATTAAATTATATTATTCTAATATGATTTTTAATTATTTAATTTCGGAATTAAATTTAATTATTTAATAATTTCGAAAATTTTGCCGGGATGGCCTGGTCGTTAGAATTTCGTGCTGATCGCAAAGAAGGTGCGGTCGGTTTGTGCTAATTGTATGTTTAAATTGAGAAATTGAGTGATTGATGATTATGGTTAATAATTCCAAAAGTGTGGAATTGAATGATATTGATGAAGTTGTGGTATTTAACTTGAAAATACCCGGTGTTGGCTTTTAGCACCGTAATTGGTTTGTATGACTAGTTTGAATCGTTGGTTGTTACTGGATTGAATATCCAGTTCTATGGTTTATTATTAAATGATCAGCTTTAGCGAGCATTTGTTTATATATATGTATCAACTTGGGCGAGCAATTATGATATACATATATATATTGCAGCTTTTGGTGAGTTATTATATGAGCATCAATATCAGCTTGTGTGAGCATCATTGTCTGCTTGTGCGAGCACTATATATCAGCTTGTGAGAGCAATGATCTTTTATCAGCTTGTGAGAGCAACGATCCATTTATCAGCTTGTGCGAGCTATCATCTATATATCAGCTTGTGAGAGCATTGCATCCATTTCAGCTTGTGTGAAACGTGATTGTATTGATGGATGAATAGATGGTATGGTTTAATAGATGGTATGAATTGATAGATGTGTGGATCGAGATGGTATGAATTGATAGATGTGTGGATCGTATGATATCAATTGGATTGATTGAATTGATAGACCGATGGGTGCATCCATTTCAGCTTGTGTGAAACGTGATTGTATTGATGGATGAATAGATGGTATGGTTTAATAGATGGTATGAATTGATAGATGTGTGGATCGTATGATATCAATTGGATTGATTGAATTGATAGACCGATGGGTGAGTCGGTAGTTTTAGCTTGTGCGAGCATTGTTTGAATATGAATTGTACTGACGTGCAAGAAGGGACTGAGGTGAGGTAAGTCCTCTGTCCTCTTAGTGTGGCTAGAACGCTCTGAGGCGTATTTTCTTCCTAATTGAGTCTTAGAGGGTAGGACTCGCTGAGACATTGTCTCACCCCGTTGAGGGCTCAACATTTTCAGGTCCTTAGATGGCGGTCGTGGAGGACTCGAAGCCATGGACATTTGTGGAGGTGGAGACCAAAGAAACGGCGAACGTGTCTGACTAGTTGGTCTTAGGACAGTTCCCTTTTTTGTTGAGCCGCTCTATTTTGTAGACAATCCAGTGTTGTATATAAACCTATGTGTTTATAAGAAAGCTTATTTGGTTGTGATTGATTGCCTGCTTTTCTATCCCAAGTTAAATGTTGTCAGGGGATTTGTTTCGCTTCCGCATGCGTAATAAAAAGAATGGGTCGGCGACGTGTCCTGAGAAGTTGCATATTTCTATTGACGTAGAGGGATGTGCGCGTGCTCGAAGGATCGGGGCGTGACATAAACTCTGAAGAACTCCAGACTTTATCGTCAAAGTCTGAGGACCGCCAGACTCAAGACTTAAAGTCCGCCCTCACTGATAGTTCCAGATGAAGAAAGAAGACTTATCCAGATGACAAATTATCTTCAAGGATTCGATTCTTATGGTTTTTAGAAGACCTTATGGCTAGATATAGCATCAACATGATTGATTATTCTTATTGGATTCTACTCAGATTTGAAGATCGTTTGGAAGGGGAGCAAACTTTGAAGGTTCTACTTATGGAAACCAAAGATCCTAATTGTATGGGCGAACAGGATTGATGAGCTTTCATCACCAATCAATCAACGACTCAAGATTACCTTAATTGATTCTGTCCAATGGGTAGATTGGAAGAATTCCTTTAGAAAGTGCCAACGGTCGTGAAGGCATAAAGGAGTATATAAGGTGGATTCTCTAGTTATTCAAGGTAGTGCATGAAAGAAAAATTTCAAAGTCTGAATCTCTGTTGTTCCTTGCTCATTCATTCATCGAGCTTAAAATTGTATACAAAAGAGAGAAGTATATAGTGTGACTTTGTGAAGAGACTAGCAGAGACTCTCCACTGAGGAAGTCAAAGATCATGAACTGTATAATCTCTTTTGATTCATAGTGGAATCCAGCTAGTGGGCTATCGGTGCGAGAGAGTGGACGTAGGCTTGGATTAAGTCAAACCACTATAAACCTTGTGTTTAAATTCTCTTACCCTAATCTCCTCATCTTACTTGCTGCTTTACTTAATTGCTTTATAGAATTGTTCAAAGCTGTTTACATCCTGAGTTTATTATTATTATCCAAAGGCAATCTAATTTATTAAGTCTTGAGAAAAATTTTATATACACCTATTCATCCCCCTCTAGGTGTGCGTACTAGCCCTTTCAATTGGTATCAGAGCATGTGTACTTATGTATTGAGGTGTTTATACTTCTTAAGCTAAAGATCTATGGCTAGTATTTTGGCTCTAGGTTTGGTTGAATGACAAAGGAACACCAGTCCTCCCTACTTTGATGGGAAGGAATACAACGTTTGGAAAAACAAGATGAAGGCATTCTTAAGATCGAAAGGTCCCCTAGAATGGGATGTGGTAGAAAAAGGGATTATTCTTAAAGCTACATCAACATCTGGGAAGGAAATTGCAGATGCTGGAGAATTGACACAAGCAGAAATAACCAAGAGATAATCTCTTGATGCAAAAGCAATTTATTCATTATATTGTGCTTTATCTCCTACTAAGTATAATAGAATTTCATCTTGTGAAACAGCCAAAGAAGTCTGGGATAGATTGCACGTCACTTACGAAGGAACTGATCAAGTTAAAGAAACAAAATCAATATCTTACTCGAACAATATGAAGCCATTAAGATGAAGCCAGGAGAATCCATTACTGACATGTTTAGTCGTTTTACAGAAATTGTAAACGGTCTAGCATATCAGGGACATCCAATCTCACGACAAATGAAGGTCAATAAATTGCTGAAAGGACTCTCCAAAGACTAGAACCATGTGAAGACTTCTATAAGAGAAACGCAGAGGATCATGCCTCTTTATGTTGATGAATTGGTTGGCACACTTCAATCATATGCAGTAGAGCAAATCAATGAGGAAATAGATCCTAAATATAAGAAGTCAATTGCCTTAAAATCTAACGATGATTCTGATGAAACAGACTCTGAAGACGACTTGGATGATGAAGAGCTAGCACTCATGATAAGGAAGTTCATAAAGTTAAATAGGAAAAGAAAAAGGCTTAACTGGAAGAAGCAGGGAACTCAACGATTTCATAAGAAATCAAATGAGGATAATGACACCAGCAATGATGTGGTTTGTTTCGAATGTAAGAAAATGGGACACATCAAACCCAACTGCCCTTCGCTGAAGAAAAAGAAAGGTAAAACAGAGAAATTCAAGAAGGCTCTTAAAGCAGAAACATGGAGTGATACAGAATGTGAGGAAAGTGATGAAGAGTATGCCAATATTTGTCTAATGGCGAATTCAGAATTAGACTCAGACTCAGACAGTGAAGTCAAGGTTAGTAATTTAAAGATTCATGTTAAAGTTTCAAAATGTATAGATGAACTTTGTCTAAGCCTCAAAACATCTCTTAAGTGGATTTCCGAACTAAAGAAGTAGAATTCCAAACTGAAGCAACATGAAACTTTTTGGAAACAAAAGTTTGAAAATCTAGACAAAAATTTTGTTGTTTTAAAAGAAAATGCAGACCCTATTTCAAAGGAAAATATATTTTTCAAAGAGGACATTTCAAATATCACAAAAAGGTTTTCAATGAGATCTGAGAAGTTGGAAAAGATTCTTTCAATTCAAAGACCATATTTCAACAAATTTGGTTTGGGAATGACATCTGAAACTATTCCTTTAATTGATTTTCAAAGCTGAAGGAAATAATCAAACAAAGACCTACAAAAACCTTTTACAGAAACCACTTTCAAAAAGCTTTCATAAAACCTGTTGGCCGAAGTACTCTCAAATGTTCAAAGTGTAACAACTCTGAACATTTCGAGAAGGAATGTCCTAAGGGCTGGAGACTTGTTAAGAGAGATTGGGCAAAGACTATATTTTGTACTAACTCCTCTAGACCCAAGAAAGTGTGGGTACCAAAGAAAGCCTGAGTTCTTTTTATGATTGCAGGTCACTATTAAGAAGAAGATTAAATGGTATTTGGATAGTGGCTGCTCAAGACATATGACAAGAGATTCAACTTGTTTTATAAAGCTTGTGCAAGTAAAATGAGGAAAAGTGTCTTTTGATGTAAACAGCAAAGGAAGGATTGTTGGACGTGGAACCGTGAGAATTGGAAGTCTCACAATCAACAATGTCTCCTTGGTTGAATGTTTGAATTATAATCTCCTAAGCATTAGTCAACTGTGCGACACTGGATTTAAGATTTATTTCCAAGAAGACATATGTTTGGGAACCAGTAAAGATCTCTCTCAATCCTTCACTAGACGGAGACATGGGAATATTTATCTTCTGGATATAAAATCTGAAAGCTCTCAATGTCTGATATCCATCCAAGATGAATCAAACCTTTAGCATAGAAAGCTTGGCCATATCAACATGAAGCAGATTGCTAAGATCTCCTCCAATAAGCTTGTTCATGGACTACCCAACCTGAAGTATCAAAAATCAGAATTATGCAAACCATGTGTGTTGAGAAAACAGGTTAGAAGTTCTTTTAAACCAATAAATCAGGTTTCTACTAATCGTGTTTTGCAACTTTTGCATATGGATCTTTTTGGACCAACTAGAACTCAAAGCATTGGTGGGAAGAGATACTGCTTAGTAATCGTGGATGACTATTCTCGATTTACATGGGTACACTTCCTGGCAAGTAAGTGTGAAATATTCTCTTACTTTTTAAAATTTGCCAAGAAAGTTCAAAATGAAATAGGATATACTATTTCAAGTATTCATACAGACCATTGAGGTGACTTTGAAAACCAAGACTTTGCAAAATTCTGTGATGACTCTGGTTTTCAATATGTTTTGTCTTCTCCATATACTCTAGAGCAAAATGGGGTTGTGGAAAGAAAGAATAAATCTTTGCAGGAAATGGCTAGAATACTTTTAATAGAAAGTAATATTTCCTCTCGATTTTGGGATGAAGCAGTTTCAACATCTTGTTATATTATAAACAGAGTATTCTTAAGGCCCATTTTGGAGAAAACTCCCTATGAGTTATTCAAATGAAAGAAACCAATTGTTTCTTATTTTCATGTGTTTGGTTGTAAGTGCTTTATTTTAAAGAATGCAAATGATCGCACTGGTAAGTTTGACGAAAGATCAGACGAAGGATTTTTCCTTGGATACTCAACTATAAGCAAAGCCTACAGAGTATACAACAAGAAGACTCAGTCTATGGAAGAATCCATGAACGTCAAGTTTCAAGACTCAATGAATCAACTGGATCAGACTCATCTTGAAGAACCTAAACCTGCTCTAGAAGTTGCAAAATCTAATTCCCCCGAAGTGGTTCAAACTCCTGAAGTTCAACAACATGATGAACCAGAAGATTCAACTAAAACAGAGGATCAACAGACTGACAAAGAAACTAGCAACTGGAAGCATAAGTCAAGTCATCCCAAATAACTCATCATTGGCAACATTGATGAAGGAATTCGCATACGATCCAAAAGGCGTGAAGAGTCTAGTGCTCTAGCACTTGTTTCTGAAATTGAACCCAAAACTGTAGATGAAGCCTTGGCTGATGAAAGCTAGATTGAAACTATGAAAAAAGAGCTCAGACATTTCAGCATTAATGATGTTTGGGAATTAATTCCTAAACCTAAAGGTAAGTCTGTTATTGGAACTAAATGGATTTTCAGGAACAAGATGGATGAACAAGGAAAAGTGATCAGGAACAAAGCAAGACTCGTGGCTAAAGGATATACACAAGAAGAAGGGATAGACTATGACAAGACCTATGCACCAGTAGTGAGGTTAGAAGCAATTAGATTATTACTTACTTTTGCTTGCTATAAAAATTTCAGGTTATTTCAAATGGACGTGAAAAGTGCATTCCTAAATGGATTTATCCAAGAAGAAGTTTATGTGGAACAACCACCTGGTTTTGAAGATCCAAGAAAGCCAGACTCAATCTATAGACTAAAAAAGGCCCTATATGGATTAAAGCAGGCACCTCGACCTTGGTATGAAAGGTTAAGTAAATTTCTAACTCAAAATAATTTTGTTAAAGGAAAAGTAGATATTACCTTGTTTATCACAAGAGAAGGTAAAGACTTTCTACTTGTTCAGATTTATGTTGATGATATCATATTTGGTTCACCTAATGAAAATCTTTGCAATAAATTCTCTAGATGCATGCAGGATGAATTCGAAATGAATATGATGGGTGAGTTAAATTTCTTTCTGGGATTACAAGTTAAACAATCAAAGGAAGGAATTTTCATTCACCAAGAGAAATGCGCAAACGATCTTATTAAGAAGTTTGGATTGGAAAATTGCAAAAAGACAGAGGTGCCAATGTCAAGTTCTTTGAAGCTGGATAAAGATGAAGAAGGAAAGAGTGTAGATCAAAAGCTATACAGGAGCATTATTGGTTCACTTCTTTACCTTACTGCATATAGACCTGACATTTTGTTTAGTGTTTGTATCTTTGCTAGATTCCAATCAAATCCCAAAGAATCTCACTTCACTACTGCAAAGCGCATCACCAAATATGTTGCAACAACTCCAAAGCTAGGTTTATGCTAGGAAGCACGGACACGTTGCCCGTGCTTCCGTGTCGTGTCCGACACGTGTCGGAGCGTGTCGACACGTCGACACGCTCGGACACGGTCGGACACGCGGTCAACGCGTGTCGAATTTTCCGACACGCGGTCAACTTTTTCTCGACACGCGTGTCGACGCGTGTCCGGAAGACTCCGGGTGGAGGCGAGGGAGGGGGAGGGAGCAGAGGTCACGAGCGACGGCAAGAGACGGCCAGAGAGAGGAAGAGAAGAGGAAGGGATCGGGGCCCGAGGGGGCGCCGAGCGGCGGCGGCGGCGGCGACGTTATCTCCTCCTCCCTCGGCGTCGCGTCCGCTCCATCATCGGAAGCCGAGAAACGATACGAGGTGCGAAAGAGGGGAGCGAGGTCTGCTGTCCGCGTGTTTGTCTTGGTCCGGGCTTTCTTTGCGCGAGCGGTAGAAGGAGGAAGAAGAGGGTCGCTAGGGTTTGTGATAAGGGAATAAAAAATAATAAAAAGAGGGGACGATGGCGTGTATTTTGAGTTTTGTTGTGGGGGGTGGCTGACAGCTGCAAAGTGGTTTTGGGAGGGAAAAAATGTAAAATAAGTTTGGGTGGAGGGAAATGGACAAAGAAAAGAAAAAGTGGATTTGGGGATTTTTTATAGAAAATTAAATAAATGAAATTGAAAACTAATTTTGAAAAGTAAAAGTATTGAATTTTGAATAATGATAAACTTTGATCATTCTAAAAATCATGAATTTATTTAAATAAATTGATTCTAATTTCTTATTAATTATTAATTTTATCAATAACTTTGTTAAAATTAAAAATATGTTTCGCATTAATTATGAATATATCTTTCGAATTTCAAATGAATTGATTTATTAATATTATTAGTATAAATTTATTATAGGCTTAAAATTTTGAATTAAATTAATTAAAAATAAAAATATTTATTTAATATTCAACGTGTCGCAACGTGTCGGAATTCTCTATTTTTTAGAAATGACGTGTCGACGTGTCGTGTCGTGTCGGACACTCGTGTCGTGTCGCGTGTCGGTGCTACCTAGGGTTTATGGTATCCTAAAGAAGGGGACTTTACTTTCCTTGGATATTCAAATGCAGATTTAGCAGGATGCAAAGTGGATAGATTTAGCAGGACTGTACTTCTAGTACATGTCAACTGCTTGGTAACAAGTTGGTATCATGGTTTTCGAGAAAACAGAGTACCGTAGCTCTTTCAACAGCTGAAGCAGAATATGTAGCTTTTAGAAGTTGCTGCTCTCAAATCTTGTGGATACAACAACAACTAAGAGACTTTGGAATTGAAGAATCATGCACCGAGATCAAATGTGACAATACCAATGCCATTAATCTCACAAAGAATCCAATTCTTCATTCAAGGGCAAAGCATATTGAGATTCAACACCATTTTATTAGAGATGTTCATAATGGAGAAGTTATGATTTAGTTCATTGACTCAAAGAATCAGCTGGTGGACATATTTACAAAGCCATTGGAGAAAAGCCTTTTTGAGTCTTTTCGCACTAGACTAAATATAATATCTCCTATCAGGTAAAGTCTCGAAGGTGTTCGGACTAAGAATGACTAAGAGTTATGATTGTAAGTTAATTCTTTCACTCTTTAGATGATTTTTCAAATTGGTATATTGATATTTGAAATCATCTCTTGCCTATTTTATTTTCAGAATTTATTTTTTCAGGATTTGAATTGACGACAGTTTTCTTTTTCAAAAAGACAGTTTTTCATTTTTGAAAAAGACAGTTTTTACTTTTTCCTTTGTGACGCTTCGCATACTCCGATTTACATGCTATAAATACTATCAATCGTCGTCTTCTCTATTTTCACTCTCAAACCCTAGAATACAAAATTCCCACTTGCCTTCACTTTCACTCTTGTTTAATCCAAAAAATTTCATCTTTTTCGAGCAAGTACAAGAATTTCTCCCTTAGAACAACAATGTCATCAAGAAAGTCTTCGAGAATCGCAAGCAGGGGACCACAACGCATGCCTGAAGGTCCTACTCATTTTGATCTGACCGAAGAAGGTGACTCTCCTCAACAGCAGCAATCGAGTTAGCAACAACAACATTCTCAACAGTGTCAGTCTCCTCCACCGCCTCAACTAGAAGAAGAAATAGTGAAAGATATTGAACCTGTAAGAACGCTGAGTCCTAAAGTTGCTTACTTGCTTTATTCTAAGTTGAACAGGAAGAAGAATTTACTACTCCACCTGAAGGCACACAAATAAGGGGAGCTGCTGAAAAAAGATGTATTTCTTCACCTGTATTTACTAGTGATGTGAGTCGATCTGCAGCAGACCTAGAGGATGCGTTTGCCTCTCATTAACCTAAAGCAGACTTTGAGGCATCCACTCTTAGTCATGGTGGACGAACTGCTGAAGATCCATCCATTCTCAAAACTCCTAGAACAGAATCGACTGGACCCAGTGCTGCACCAGAACAATCAGCAGACTTTTCAAGACTGCTGGACATCCTTTTGTATTTAAAACGACAGCAATATGGTATTGAGTATGAGATGAAGGATCTCAAGAAAGCTTTCATGGCTACTTCAGTGTCATTGCAGAATAGCTACTCGCCTTGAAGACTCAAGTGCAGACTACTGTGAAGGGTGAAGATTTATAGCCACTGAATGACACTGTTGCAAAGCTTGAGAACACAGTGAATTCTATGGGAGAATTCCAGCTTGTTCACCCGCCAAAATAGCCATGACTCTGAACCCACTATTTTCAAACAACTCTTTTTATTTGTTCTCCACTTTTTGCTATTCACAAAAAGGGGGAGAATGGTGCATATTTGACTTTGGATTGCTTTACTTTTGGTTTGATTTACTTTTGGACTTATCTTTTGTTTGGTTGTGGTTTGGACTTTTGACTTTGGACTGCTTGATTGCTAAAGTACTTTGATTTCATCTTTTGATGCTTCAAGTAACTTAGGCCGTGATATTGATTGTGGTAGGATGGTTATTTTACAAGACTAACATGTTTTCTGTGGTTGCAAAAATGATACTATCCTTGTCCTAGTCAATTTATCTTTTATAAGATATCATGTTATGCTTAAGTGTTATTTTGAAGGAAAGAAATTTTCAAATCTGCAGGAAAGTTTTGTCACCATCAAAAAAGAGAGATTGTTGGAGAAAACTCCTTTATTATTTTGAAGTTGACAAAACGTTTCCATCAATCTAGTCTGAAGACTTCCAGACCCAAGTGTTAAAGTCTGAAGAACTCCAGACTCTATCGTCAAAGTCTAAAGACCGCCAGACTCAAGACTTAAAGTTTGCCCTCACTGACAGTTCCAAATGAAGAAAGAAGACTTATCTAGATGACGGATTATCTTCAAGGATTCAATTAGTATGGTTTTTAGAAGACCTTATGGCTAGATACAATATCAACATGATTGATTATTCTTATTGGATTCTACTCCGATTTGAAGATCGTTTGAAAGGGGAGCAAACTTTGAAGGTTCTACTTATGGAAACCAAAGATCTTGATTGTATGGGCGAACATGATTGACTGGCTTTCATCACCAATCAATCAACGACTCAAGATCACCTTAATTGATTCTGTCCAATGGGTAGATTGGAAGAATTCCTTTGGAAAGTGTCAACGGTTGTGAAGGCATAAAGAAGTATATAAGGAGCATTCTCTAGTTGTTCGAGGTAGTGCGTGAAAGAAAAATTTAAGAGTCTGAATCTCTGTAGTTCCTTCCTCTTTCATTCATCAAGCTTAAATTGTATACAAAAGATAGAAGTATATAGTGTGACTTTGTGAAGAGACTAGCTGAGACTCTCCACTGAGGAAGTCAAAGATCACGAGCTATATAATCTCTTTTGATTCATAGTGGAATCCAGCTAGTGGGCTATCAGCGTGGGAGAGTGGACGTAGGCTTGGATTAAGCCGAACCACTATAAACCTTGTGTTTAAATTCTCTTACCCTAATCTCCTTATCTTACTTGCTGCTTTACTTAATTGCTTTATAGAATTGTTCAAAGCTGTTTACATCCTGAGTTTATTATTATTATCCAAAGGCAATCTAATTTATTAAGTCTTGCCAAAAATTTTATATACACCTATTCACCCCCTCTAGGTGTGCGTACTAGTCCTTTCAGCAGCCACCGTCGCCCTTGCTCGCCACTGTAGTCATCTGCCAACCATCCTTGCCGTTCCAGCGCAAACCATCGCCCAGCTCACTCCCTCGGCCCATCAAATAGAAGCCGAAGCCAGTAAGCCTCCGTGGGCTTCGAGGCCCATTTTGGACCGCTTTTGAGCCTCGCAGGGTGTCGCTGCTTCGGAGTTTGTCACCCGTCTCCGCGTTGCCGTCATCATGGACTCATCGAATTTCAAAACCGGTGAGTTTACTCACTAAACTCTACTGAGGGAGTTAATGATGCTTAGGGGTTGATTAGTTTAGTCTAATTATGGTTTAGGTGGTTAGTTACAACGGATTAGTGATTTAATTACTTGTTATTATCGCATGTTAGGTGGTTAGATTGGCTTAATTGGCAACTAGATAGGCTATATTATTTATCTAGATAGGTTCGAAATTTTTACGGGCCCGTTTGCTATTTAATTAGGCTTTTTCAGCCTAAGTTTGCATTTTTGGCATTTAAATGTATTTATTTAATTATTTATTATTTTCCATAAATTATACCGGGATAGCCGTTGACCGAAATTTTGTACTAATTACAATGGTATGATTGGTTTCTTTAATTGAGTGTTGATTTGTGCAAATTGAGCGAGAATTGTAATTTTGGATGTTTATTCCAAAATCGAGTAATTTCGGTATTTAATTAGAAAATACCAGCCGTCGGTTTACAACGCCAAAAACACATGGGCTATATGAAATAGTGGGATTTTCTAAAAGAAAGATATTGTGTTTTTGGCTTAGGCCGACTGTCTACTCACACACAACTATTTTTATTATGTACTTTTAACTCGGTGGTTTATCAGCGTGTGAGAGCATATTTGCATGTCAGCTTTTGTAAGCATATTTATGGTAAGCTTTCAGGACCCTTTGCAGGTCAGCTTGTGAGAGCAATATACTGTATCAACCTATGTGCTTTGATACGTCAGCTTGTGAGAGCAATATACCATATCGGCTTGTGTGAGCTAAGATTGTTATATCAGCTTGTGCGAGCTACTATCTATCTATATTAGCTTGTGAGAGCTATGACCATATATTACAACTTGCGAGAGCATCGATCGTTTATTTCACCTGGTGTGAGCAGTGGTCATATCGAATTGATAGATAGTGTTGTTGGTATCGAATTGAGCTGATTGGCTGATTGATTGATGGTTTGGTTTGAATTGAAGTGGATTGATTGGTTGAGAATATGAACTATACTAACTTGCAGGAAGGAACTGAGGGAAAGGTAAGTCCTCTATCTTGTGTGTGACTAGATGGCCTTTAGGCATATTTCATTCCTAGTCGAAGTTTAGGGGTTGGACTTGCTGAGACGTTGTCTCACCCCGTCGTGGGTTAACATTTTCAAGTCCTTAGATGGCAGTTCCTCCCGAACATTTTGGTCAGCTGAAGAAGGTCACCCAACATGTCTCTCTTATTCCTCTTGCTAGGGGCCAAGGAGACTGGGTCTACGAACTCATGAGATCCATTGTCTGGGTTGATGTGGGTCTATCTCGAATGGTACCCCATCAATACAGATTGTGGTATAGTCGTGGGCGAGATGGACCCAGAGAAGGTCCCCTACCAGAATCTGAGATCCTTATGTCGATGCTAGAGATCGCTTTTGGCAAAGATACGGCTGAGCCTCCCGGTGGTGTAGGGGTAGACTTGAGCTCCCCGGAGCCAGGACCCTAGAGTCTTCAATTAAGGGTTCGAATGCTTAGAGGACCTGTATCTCTTCTACCTTTTGTAAACTCGTGAATAGACTAGCATTGTATATAACTTAGTTTCCTGTGTATATAAAAGTGTGTTGTGGTTTTCAAAATTGTGGCCCTGCTTTTCTATCCCATCTTTGTGTTGTCTGGGGATTTATTTATTCGTTTCCACACACGCATTAAATTGAATGGGTCGGCGACGTATCTTGGGACGTCGCAATTTAATCGACCACCAAGGAATGGGCACATGCTCGAGGATCGGGGCGTGACAAGCGAACTAATAAACCCCATATAACAATCAAACACGTGGGATAGTAAAAGTAGGACAACCAATTAACACAAGCCACACTTTATAAACACATTAGGTTCAACCTATAGGTTTATATATAGGCGTCTAGATCCAAAAAGAAGCTACCAAGCCAATCCTACCCCAGACCCTAACTACTCGGGATCCGGGTCTACCACGACACCATCTGGGATGTCAATGTCTAAAGGATCAGCTACCTCTACTCTGGCACCTTCAGCTTCAGGCCACGGGTTCACCATGATATCGTGTCCAGTATATCGATATCCATGGGACCAAGTACCTCCTCATACTTAGTATTGACGGCAAGCTTGTTAAAACCCTCCAAAGGACCCTCTCGAATCCCGTTGAGCTTGTCAAGGAACCACGCTTTGAAGCGATGAGGTACCAAGTAAGGTAGGCCCTCATCAACCCAAAGATTGGTCACCACAAGTTCACGGGTCCAGGTGGTCCCATGGATGGGGAGAATGGTGGTATTCTTGGTCACCACCTCCCATGGCACCCAAAACGGACGTGACAAACCTCCATCTAAGGATTGAAAAATATTTAAACCATGACAGGGTGAGATAAATCTCAGTGAGTCTACACCTTAAACCCCAATTAGGATGAGAATTCACATAATAGCAGCCTAAACATGCATCATGTAGGACTTACCTCGCCTCAGCACCTTTCTGCACATTAGTACATCTCATATATCATATGCATATAGTATATGTATTCAATAATTGGAACACCTCATATCATTCATCAATTATTCACAGGGATCCCGATTATAAGGCCAAATCGTTATGACACGTCCCATTCCGTGCCACATAATTTCGTCCCATAATCAGACACGACTATCTCAATCACTCAAGCGTGTTCTAATTATTTATAACCCAACGGCCACGGTCAACTCATTAGTCGGCGGTCATCCGGCATAACTAGCCGTCGTCCCGCTCCGTCAAGCACGGCAACGTCTACCTCTAAATGGTTTTTAATAAAAGAGCATCGACCTAGCCTCCACTGTGACCGGCATCCATTGTCAAGGGCATCTGAATTTAATCAGGCATCGTCTCACATGAACGCATTAGGACGGGTTTCGATAATGACCACATGCACATCCATGCTCGGCCAAGAACATCGTGCTTTGCACTCAGATACTTCAATTTCAAATAATGGACTTGGCCAATTTTATTCTTATTAAAAATACCTGGTAAAATAATCGTGCGTGGTCACACATTTAAATTGATCCATAAAATGTGATACTCTTCTATTTCAAAATTCCACGATTTTATATAGTACATAAAATATTTTTGGCATCAAGACCCAACACCCGGTATTTTTCTAATTAAATACCATAAAATCATATATTTGCAATAATAATAAAAAAATCATCACTAAGCATTCAATTGCAAAATTTAGCAATCAATTTCACAAATCAATTCAACCATGACGATCCGCGTAAAATTCTACAAACCGGCCACCTCGAAATAATTTTCGATAATTATAGTTAATTAAATAAATTGCAAATTATTTAAACTAAATCACTTAATTAATTTAAATAATTTAACCGAACTAACCTAATTGAACTAATTAAACTAACCTAGCTAGGCTAATTACCTAAATATAATTAAACTAACTAAATAACATAACCAACCACCTAACTAATTAGTCTAGGTAACTAACTAACCTACTAACTTAGTTACACTAACTAACTAACCACTAATCCTTAATTAACCTTAAACTAATCCCCTAAGTGCAATTAACTTCATAATCCAAGATTAGAACGTTAACTCACTGGATTAGTGAGGTAACGGTTCATGGCGACGGCAGTGCGATGGCGGTGAGATCCCATGACTACAGTGTCTCCAACGGAGGGTCGGACAAGGTTGAAAACAGCCTTGCAAGCCCACGGCTTGAGCTGCTAGGCGGTTTTGTTTGCTGCTGGTTCGATTGTTGGGCACAGGTTGAGTGGCAGATGGAGGTGTGGCTGTGAGGTTGGGACGGTGCTGGTGGCGCAGCTACTGGACGGATAATAGCTAGCGGGTTGCTACTACTGTTGGTCGAGTACTAGAGTTGTGCAGAAGGAGTTGCTGGCATGTGGGCTAATGGTGTGAGGTGGTGAGTGGAGACATAGGCGTTAGGAGTGGAAGCTAATGATGGGGACGAGTGGCGGCTGATGTTGGTGGATGGCACTGGCAGAGGTGAAGTGGGCAAGCGGTAGCAAAATGGAGGAGGGACGGTGCCCGACGAAAAGAGAAAATGAAGAAGGAGGGGCGAGAGGGTGAAGTCGGTTGAGGTTCACACATGGGGGGGGAACATGGGGAAAGGGAAGTCAATTTGGTGGCCAATGAGAGCTTGAGAAATATCAAGCCACTCATTGCTTGGCCTTCAAAGTCTTTAGCCCCAAAAGGTCAATGCATCAACCAATGGTGAATTTCTCCTCAAATCTTCATAAACAAAGGCAATTTGGTGACACGATTTTAGCGTGACCTAATCTACTAGGTAGCTTTTAGGAATTTTAATACGTTTGACCCATGGTCGACAATTTTTTATCCATGTTTGTGCATTTTCGACTCGTCGGTGACTCTCAGTTGTCGTAAAAATCGCAAGGTTTCAATTATGGGCACCGAGTACAAAATCGATAGAAAACCGAGTTAGTGTCGTTTGATGTGAATTTTGCAATTAGGTGGAATCACCCACAATTCAATTACGTGCTTCCGTCAAATCATCCTATATTCGATCACTAATCGATTATAATGGTGCTATATTGACCCTTACCGATTATCACAGTCGAGCAATCGATTTCGGATCGAATTCTCAAGTCTATCATATTTATGTCCCTTAACGACTTCACCTGATAGAACAGTTAACTCGAGAGTGATCAGCTATGAGAAAAAGGACCATAGACACGTCGACAAAAAGCCCATTTCATATTACCGAAATAGGGTCGAATTTTCAGGATGTCACAACTACAACATAAGGTTATGACATACTTTGCCCTGCATGAGACTTTGCAATAGGAATGCAACCAAATCCGCCATCCAACGTTTTGCAACTCACTATGTATCTGATAGCATTCTCCACATCTATCGAATCCATCTATTTTAGTATTGCAAGAGAGCATATAGCTCAATAAGAGAACCTTGTATGGGAACAAAATGAGGGAAAGGAATGTCAATTATTTGAGAAACATCCTCAGAAGAACATAAATTTTAATTTATCAAAGACGAGGACTATACACTAAGTATCGACTTCTCCCCATATATCCCCAGAGAAAGATCCGTCTTCGTTTTCCAGTGCCTTGATGTCTAAATCATAGTTCAAGCACAACGATGTAGAACATTTCATACTAGAGATTATTCAAGAGCAACAACTTCAATCTCCGTAGAAAGAGCCCTATCATTAATGTTTGGCCGGCAATATACACATTATGACATCTTGATTTTCCAATTCTTTTTTCAATTGAATGAGTTGGGCTTTTCATCGACGCGCATATAGTTATATTCTCTGAGCTGATTACTCACGAGAGAACTAGTCCATCTAGTGAGGCCATTAAGGGATTTTAATGTAATAGACTTGAGAATTTGACCAGAAATCAACTGCTCAACCGTGCTAATTTGCAAGGGTCAATACGACATTGTCGAAATCGATCACAGATCGGAAATAGGTCGATTCGGCGAGGTATGTGATTAAAGAGTGAGTGATTCCACCCGATTGCAAAATTCTCGTCAAACGGCACTAAACTGATTTTTTTGTCATTTATGTACCTTGTGCCTTTATTTGAAACTTCGAGGTTTTCACGACAACGGAGAGTCGCCAATGAGTCAAAGATGCACAATGTGGCTCGAAAATAATCGACCACGGGTCAATTGCACCAAAAAACTCCAGAAAGCTACTCGGTAGGTTAGGTTATGCTAAAATCGCGCCCGGTTGAAATTAATCTCGAATTTAAACCCGATTTCAAAAATTGAAAGTTCTGTCATGTCACAATTCATTTTAGGAACGTCATGTCACAAAGATTTTTCTACAGACCGAGCTTTCAGCAAAAATCAAATTAAGGTTATTTTGGATCGAAAAATTTGAGGGACCATTTTTTATTGCATTTTTAGCTGTCAAGTTGTACTAATTGATGAGAAAAAATCATGAGATGGATGATGGCACCTTGGCTGGTTTTATGGGGGCCAAATTGAGTTCAATTGGAGAATGAATTGAGTCCAATTGGAGGGAAATTGTCCAAAATTCGTAGGTCAAGGGGGGAACAACAGTTTGGACTATTTGGGAGACTTCTTGAGGAAGCCATGGTGTTGCAAATGGCTGAGGTGGAAGACTAAACAAGGTGGGGCAATTGCAATGAGTGAATGGAGATTTTTGGTTGACATTGAGGCCAAATGGTGGTCCCCCTTCACCAGCACTCCTTCTTCCTCCTTACAGCTGCTTTATCCATTGTTGTGTGATTTTTTAGCTCAAGAAACTAAATAGAGAACAGCAAGCCAGCCCTGGACCGTTGACTGCCTCCCCTGCCCTGTCGTGCCAGTCGCTGTTGCCGACAAGCCACATGCCAACCCACGCACACGTTCGCCCGCCTGCGTCTCTTAGTCACCGTCCTGACGTCGTCAAACCCTCAATCCAGCCTCTCGAAGCGTCACTGTCGCCGTTCCAGCCGCCGTCCGCCTCCACCGTCCGCCTCCGCCGTCCGCCTCCGCCTTCACTCGCTTGGAACGCCGTTGCGGCCTACCACCCGTGTGGCCATTTCCAGTCCCTTGATCCCCTTCGATCTAGCCTAGCAGTCCAAAGGCATAGGTTGAACCCCAGCTATGGGCTGAGGCTTCTAGGCTCGTTTTTAGGCTTGTCTGGACCTTCATTAGTGTCGCTGTAAGCTTGAGTGTTGCTCACATCCGCACCGCTAAACTGGTGAGTTTACTTGCTAAACTCTGCTTAGTAGATAATTAGTTTGGATTAGTGATTTAATTTAGTGAGTTTACTTGCTAAACTAGTGAGTTTTCTATCTCATCAGCCCACTAAACTGGTGAGTTTACTTGCTAAACTTTGCTTAGTAGATAATTAGTTTAGACTAAGTATGGATTATGTGGTTAGTTAGTTTAGATTAGTGATTTAATTACTTAATTATGCATGCTAGGTGGTTAGAATAGAATAATTAAGGACTAGATAGATTGTACTATTTATCTAGATTGGTGCATTAATTCTTTAGGCCCGTTTAGGTAGTTAGATTAGCATTTTCGGCAAAGTTAGTATTTATTGTATTTAATTTTCAATATTTAATTATTTATTATTTTCTGGAAATTATACCAGGATAGCCGGTGACCGAAATTTCGTGCTGATTGTAGTGATGTGGTTAGTTTATGCAATTGAGTGTTAATTTGTGTAAATTGAGTGGTGACTGGAATTTTGGTTATTTATTCCAAAATTGTGAAATTTTGATATTTAATTAGAAAATTATGGGTGTCGGTTTTGACATTGAAAATGGTTTTAAAGACAATGTCAAATAGTGGGATTTTAAAGGGAGGATATTCATTTTTCTGGATCAAATTGACAGTGTACCCACACACGATTATTTTCACCGTGTGTTTTTATTACGAAGAAAATGGAGAAAGTACATTATTTTAATTGGGACATTTGAGTGCAAAGCACGATGTCTTGGCCGTTACTGGATGGGTGCATGAATGGTTATGAGAACCCGTCCCTTAAATGAGTCGGTTGGACGTTGCCCCTATATGGGATGCCCCTCGTCAACGGATGCGGGTCGCAGTAGATTCTAGACCGATGCTCCGTTGGGACTGCTATCTCGTGTAGACGTTGCCATGCTCAATGAGGTGAGACGATGCCTGGGTATGCCAAAAAATGGCCGAACATCGAGTAGGCCGAGCCCATTGGGCCATGATTAAAAATTGGAACGCATGAATAAGTGAAATTGATGTGCCCGATTATAACACAAAATTGTGTGGCATAATATGGTACGTGTCATAATGATTTGGCCTTATAATCAAGACTCCTGTGGCTGTGTGAGATATGAGATGTAGTGTTCCAATTGATTGAGCTTGATTAAGTTGATTACTGCTTATGTCTGTGATATGAACTATGCTGACATGCAGGCACGATTTGAGACGAGGTGAGTCTCTGTGGTTGTGTGGTTAGGACGCTTCTAGGCGTATTTCCTTTCTAATTGGGGTTTAGGGGTGGACTTGCTGAGTCGTTGTCTCAACTCGTCGTGGACTGAATTCTTTTAGGTTCGTAGATGGCAGTCCATTTAGTGCGTTTTGTGAAGCCGACGGGGTATACGGAGCAGAATACTGACGTCCTTGTCCCTGGGAGTCCCTTGCTCCATGAACTCATAGTGACCATTACCTTGGTCGATGAGGGCCAACCACAGTTGGTACCTCATCGATTTAAGGCGTGGTTTCCCCATGGGATCAATGGGATCAATGGGATCAGGGAAGGTCCCTTGCAGGGGACCGACATCCCTGTCGTTACGGTCAACGCCACAGCAGGTGAAGGGGTAGCTGATCCCCTTAGTGGTGTCGTGGAGGACCCAGATCCCTCAGATGTCTCAGAGTTCTCAGTGGGGTAGCTGATCCCCTTGTGCCTAGTTAGCTAGGTGGCTCTTCTTTTTGGAGTATACCTTCGTTCATAGACTAGTATTGTATATAAACTATTTGGCTTGTTTATGAAAAGTGTTTGTGAAAATTGTGGTCTTGCTTTTCTATCCCGTCTTTCTGTTGTCTAGGGATTTATTTATACACTTCCACATGTGCTATAAAATGAATGGGTCAGCGACACATCCTAAGATGTCGCAATTTGATCGAGCACTGAGGGATGTGTACACGCTCGAGGTTCGGGGTGTGACAACCCCGCCCGGAGTGGTATTAGAGTTGGTCAGTAGTTTGAATGATAAGGTGCGAGGGTTCATGGGATAGTTAGTAGGAATGACCTTTATTTTATGCTGATGTGTATGTTGGATAGCTATTTGGTAGTTTGTTTTGTGTGATCGCTCAGCTTCTAATTCTATGTGGAATTGGAAAGCAGGTTTCTGTAAAGAACTTGCATAATGAGTGATCAAGAGCAGAGGACTCATAGGAAGAGAACCATTGGACTAGTGACTCGGGGTAGGACATCGACGAGGATTGGTACCTGAGGTGGTCGTGGTACAGCGCCGGCTCAGGCCAGCGCTAGTGGAGTAGCATCACCTCCAATCGATGCTCGGGTAGCAGCCCCTAGCGATCCTAGGATAGACGGGATCGTTCAAGTGCTTGAGACACTAGGAGCATTGATGGAGTAGCAGGCCTAGAATCACGCCACCACCACTACCGTCGCCACTATAGCTGCTGCTACCGCTGCCGTTGCTGCTACTACAGCCACACCTACCGAAGTTCCACCTGGGAACGTGGTTATTGAGAGAGAGAGAGGCCAATGCACAAGCTTGTGGAACAAATTTTGAAGCTGAACCCGCTGAGGTTCACTGGTGCAGGAGATCCCGAGGTTGCAACCCTATGCATACAAGACTTGGAGAAGGCCTTTGCACTGTTGATGTGCACTGAGGAGGAGAAGGTTGTCCTGGTAGTATATCAACTACAGGGTAACACGAGGTGAGGTTCCAGTGTGGAATGCCTCCCTGAGAGCTTTCAATAGCAAGTATTTTTCTGATAACACCCGAGAGCATAAGATGGAGGAATTCTAGCGCCTCCGTCAAGTGATGCTAATAGTAGATCAGTATGAGGCTAAATTTGCGGAGCTATCATAGTATGCTCCTAGACTGGTGGAAGATCCTGAAGATAGAGCTAGGAGGTTTAGGAATGGCCTCCGACCGGAGCTAAAGAATCCGCTGGTGTCATTCGACCTGAAGGATTACAATGAACTATGTGGTCAGGCCTAGTTGATTGAGAGAAATCTGAACGAACAACCCGCAAAATCTGGGTCATGGTTTGGTTCAAGTAGGGATGGAAATAGGTTTGGGAAGAAACTTATGACGGGAGGAAGGTACCCTATTCCGCCCAACAGGAAGGGTGGGATAGGTAAGTCAACGTCAAGCCAGATGGGCGTGTGTCGCTTCTGTGGAAGACGACATGTATGTGCCCCATGCCATTCTAGGTCGAGTGCTTGTTATAAGTATGGCTAGCAGGGTTACATGGCTAGGAATTGTCCCAGAAGACCAATGAAACTGCAACAGTTGCAGCCACCACCGCCGATGGGTCAGAACAGGGTTTTTGCACCACAGAACGTGCCACAGGGTGGACTGACCAGACCTCCAGAGCAAGGGAGAGTGTATACCATCACGAGGAGGCAGGCTGAGCACTCGCCTGATATGGTTACAGGTACTGTTTCCCTGAACGACCATGCTACTTATGCTTTATTTGACTTGGTGCAACTCAATCATTTATAGCTGAGTAATTTGTTAAGCTAGTAGAATTGAGTACTGAAATGTTGGAGTCAATGGTTAGTATATCTACACCGTTAAAGGATAAAGTGTTGTCTACGATGGGCTATCCGGGTTGCAAGTTAGTGATTGATGAGCGAGAGGGGATGATAGATTTGATAGTCATAGCCATGTATGATTTTGACGTAATGATTGGCATGGATTGGCTCACCAAGCAACGAGCTAAGATGGACTGCTATCATAAAACGATTCAGTTTAACCTGTTAGCGGGTGAAAGTTTCGAGTTTATTGGGAGTCGAGGAGCACCCACGATTACCTTAATCTCATCGCTTGAGGTAACCAGTTTGTTAGACCGGGGTTGTCAAGGTCACTTGGCAACTCTCGCGGATACGACAGTTGAGGAGCTGAAGATTGAAGATATCGTAGTGGTTCAGGAGTTTCCTGACGTGTTCCCGAAAGAATTGTGCCAGAGAGGGAGATTGAGTTTGCAATTGAGTTGGCCCCTGGGATGGAGCCAATCTCTAAGGCTCCCTACCGCATGGCGTTATTTGAGTTGAAAGAACTAATGGTGCAGATGCAGGAGTTGTTAGAAAAAGGATTCATATGTCCAAGTGCATCACCTTGGGGAGCACCGGTTCTGTTTGTAGAGAAGAAAGATGATTCGTTGCGCCTGTGCATCGACTATTGTCAACTCAATTAGGTAACGATCGAGAACAAGTATCCACTACTAAGGATCGACAACTTGTTTGACCAATTGAAGGGAGCGTCGATGTTCTCTAAGATTGACTTGATGAGAGGGTATCATCAGCTCGAGATCAAAAAGGAGGACATACCGAAGTCAGCGTTTCGTATGCAATATGGCCATTATGAGTTCACTGTAAGGCCATTTGGTTTGATGAACACGCTAGTTGCTTTCATGGATCTGGTGAACTAAGTGTTCAAGGAGTATCCGGATTAGTTTGCGATCGTGTTCATCAACGATATCCTGGTGTACTTGAGAAGCCCTGAGGAGCACGGAAGGCATTTGAGGATGGTGCTTCAGACATTGAGGAATCATGGACTGTATGCCAAGTTCAGCAAGTATGAGTTTTGGTTGACTCGTGTTGCCTTCCTAGGTCACGTGATTTCAGGCAAAGGAATCTCCATGGACCTAAACAAGATCGAAGCAGTTATCAGCTAGCCAAGATCGACTACCATGATAGAGATAAGAAGCTTTTTGGGTTTGGCAGGGTATCACAGAAGGTTTGTGGAAGGGCTTTCAGCATTAGCTTCGCCATTGACTTGACTACTGAAGAAGGAAGAGAAATTTGTGTGGACAGATAAGTGCGAGCATAGTTTCCAAGAGCTTAAGCAAAAGCTGACTACCGCACTAGTGCTAACAATTCCATTTGGTCTTGGAGGGTATGAGATCTACAGTGATGCATCGTTTAGAGGACTGGATTACATGTTAATGCAGAATGGCAGAGTCGTTGCATACACGTCTTGTCAGTTGAGACCTCATGAGCTGAATTATCTGACGCGTGACTTGGAACTCGCAGCGAACATTTTCGCATTATAGATTTGAAGACATTATTTGTGTGGAGAAAGGTTCTAGATCTTTACAGACCATCAAAGTCTCAAGTATCTATTCTCTCAGAAGGAGTTGAATATGAGATAGTGTCACTCGATGGAACTTCTGAAGGATTATGTTTGTGATATCTTGTATCACCATGGAAAAGTGAATAAGGTCGCAGATGCGTTGAGTCGAAAATCTTTAGTTGCACAGATGATGGTTAAGGAGTGGATTTTACTCGAGAGAGCTCGAGATTCGGTTTTCAAATTTGAGGTAGGCCACCCTTAGAATTGAATCGGAAGTACAAATCAGAATCAAGATGCTTTAGCTAACAGACTGAGAGATTCAGAAGATCCTACAAGAGGATACTGAAAAGAGAAAGGCTAATTTTCAAATTTTTGAAGACGGAACACTAAGATTCCGAGAACGATTGTGTGTACCTGATGATGTAGAGCTTAAGGTGGAGATCTTGTCAGAAGCTCATCGTAGCAATTATAGCATTCATCCAGGCAGTACAAAGATGTATCAGAATCTGCGTTAACATTATTAGTGGATCGGTATGAAGGCGGATCTCACCATGCATGTCGCCAAATATCTGACGTGTTAGCAAGTGAAGGCATAACACTTTAAGCCGGGAGGACTTCTACAACCTCTCGAGATTCCCGAGTGGAAGTGGGAAAACATCACGATAGACTTTGTGATAGGCTTACTGAGGAATCATAAGGGTAATGATTCCATTTGGGTTGTGGTCGATAGACTGACGATGTCGACTCACTTTATCGCCGTACGAAAGGACCTTCCATTGGACAGATATACATAATTGTATGTGTGTCAGATTGTTCATCTGCATGGAGTGCCGGTGATAATTACATCTAATAGAGACCTGAGATTTACAGCTGCTTTTTGGAAAAGTTTGCAGATCGCTTTGGGAACGAAAATGCAATTGAATACGGCTTTCCATCCGCAGACAGATGGCCAATCTAAAAGGACAATTCAGACTCTCGAGGACATGTTGAGAGCGTGTGTGTTAGATTTCAAAGGAAGCTAGGAGGAATAGCTTCATCTCGTCAAGTTCGCCTACAACAACAACTACCAGTAGAGTATTAAGATGGCGCCTTTTGAAGCATTGTATGGCAGAGCGTGTAGAACGCCAGTTGTTGGGATGAGGTCGGAGAACAAAAGATTATAGGCCTAGAGTTGGTTCAGTAGTCAGTGGATGCAGTTGTAATTATCAAGGACATATTAAAGACCGCCTAGAGCTGCCAGAAAAGCTACGCAGATAAGCGTTGAAGACCATTGGAATTCTAAGTTGGTGAGCACATCTTTCTGAAGGTGTCACCGATGAGGGGTACTTTGCGCTTCGGCAAGAAAGGGAAGCTAAGTCCGAGGTACGTAGGTCCCTTTGAGATTCTGGAAATAATAGAGACCCTAGCGTATTATCTTGCATTGCTGCCAAGGCTGGCGTAAGTGCATGACGTCTTTCACATGTCAATGTTAAGAAAATATGAGCTTAACCCAACCCACGTGTTGAATTTTGAAGAGTTAGACGTGGACGACAAAGTGTCATACGTGGAAAGATTGGTTCAAATTGTAGATCGGAAGGAGCAGGTTCTGCGCACCAAGACAATCCTGTTCGTTGAAGTGGTTTGGTAACACCACAGCACAAAGGGAGCTACCTGGGAAAGTGAAGAGTCAATGAGATGACAATACCCCCACCTTTTTGTTTAAGATTTGTAATAGGTTTAAATTTCGAGGACAAAACTTTTATAAGAGGGGAAGACTTATGACATCCTGATTTTCCAATTCTGTTTTCAATTAAATGAGTTGGGCCTTTCATTGACGCACCTATAGTTCTATTTTCTAAGCTGATCATCATAAGATAACTAGTCTATCTAGTTCGGCCATTAAGGGATTTTAACATAATAGACTTGAGAATTCGACCAGAAATCGACTCCTCGATCATGCTAATCTGCAAGGGTCAATACAGCACTATCAAAATTGACCATATATCGAAGATAGGTCGATTCGACTGAGGTATGTGATTAAAGTGTGCGTGATTTCACCTGATTGCAAAATTCTCGTTGAACGGCACTAAACTGATTTTTCTGTCATTTTTTGTATCCTGTGCCCGTATTTGAAACCTCGAGATTTTTACGATAATCAAGAGTCATCAATGAGTCGAAGATGCATAATGTGGCTAAAAAATAATCGACCATTGGTCAATTGCACTAAAAAATTCCTAAAAGCGAATTTAAACTAAAATGATTTCAATAAACCGCGAATTTAAACCTGATTTCAGAAATTGAAAGTTCTGTCATTTCACGATTCATTTTATGAACGTGGACTCGTCCTCCGAAGATTTTTCTGCAAACCCAAGATTTCGACAAAAAATCATAGTTGGGTTATTTTGGATCGGGAAAATTAGAGGGCCGTTTTTTG
The DNA here is from genome assembly GCA_014182565.1 of Eucalyptus marginata. NCBI lineage: Eukaryota > Viridiplantae > Streptophyta > Magnoliopsida > Myrtales > Myrtaceae > Eucalyptus > Eucalyptus marginata. The sequence goes on from CM024591.1 coordinate 36,661,734, forward strand.
TCGCATTTTTGGTAGTCAAATTAGTTCAATTGATGAGGAAAAATCATGAGATGGACGATGGCACCTTGGCTGAATTTATGGGGGCCAAATTGAGCTCAATTGGAGAAGAAATTGAATCAAATTGGATGGAAATTGTCCAAAATTCGTAGGTCCTTAGGGGAGAACAACATTTTGGACTGTTTGAATGACTTGATAATGAAGCCATGGTGCCACAAATGGCTGAGGTTGAAGGCTGAACAAGGTGGGGCAATTGCAATGAGTGAATGGAGATATTTTGGTTGACATTGAGGCCAAAATGTGGTCCCCCTTCAGCCAGCATTCCTTCTTCCTCCTTGCAGCTACTTTATCCATTGTTATGTGATTTTTAAGCTCAAGAAATCATAGAGAGAACATCAAGCTAGTCGTTGACCGTTGACCGCCTCCCCTGCCGCCATCACACCTATCGCTGCTGACGGCAAGCCGCGTGCCAACCCACGTGCATGTCCGCCCGCCCGCGCCTCTCGGTCGCCGTCCCAACGTCGTTGAGCCCTTTGTCCAGGCTCTCGAAGCGTTGTCATCATCGTTCTAGCCACTGTCACCCGGCTTGTCCTGCCGCTGCAACTTGTCGCCCGTGTGGCCGTTTCCAGCCCCTTGGTCCCCTCCAGACCTCCGTTGGTGTCGTTGTAAGCTTGAGTGTTGCTCACCTCTGTGTCATCGTCGTTGTGGACTAACTAGCCCGCTAAACCGGCGAGTTTACTTGCTAAACTCTACTTAGCAAGTTATTGATGCTCAGTAGATAATTAGTTTAGACTAAGTATGGATTAGGTAGTTAGTTAATTTAAATTAGTGATTTAATTGCTTAATTATGTACGTTAGGTGGTTAGAATTCACTAATTAAGGACTAGATAGATTGTACTATTTATCTAGATAGGTGCATTAATTTTCTAGGCCCGTTTAAGTGGTTAGATTAGCGTTTCCGGCCTAAGTTAGTATTTATTGTATTTAATTTGCATTATTTAATTATTTTTGTAATTTATTGCATTATTTATTATTTTTCGTAAATTATACCGGGATAGTTGATGATCGGAATTTCGTGTTGATTGCAGTGGTGTGTTTAGTTTATGGAATTGAGTTTAATTTGTGCAAATTGAGTGGTGATTGGAATTTTGGTTATTTATTCCAAAATTGTGAAATTTTGATATTTAATTAGAAAATCCTAGGTGTTGGGTTTTGACAGAAAAAATGGTTTTAAAGACTATATCAAACAGTGGGATTTTAAAAGAGAGGATATCAATTTTTCTAGTTCAAATTGATAGTGTACCCACACACGATTATTTTCATTGTGTGTTTTTAATACGAAGAAAATAGGCCAAATACATTATTTTCATTGGGACATTTGAGTGCAAAGCACGATGTCTTGGCCGGTATTGGGTGGGTGCATGAATGGTTATGAGAACCCGTCCCCAAAATGAGTCGGGTGGACGTTGCCCTTATATGGGATGCCCCTCGTCAACGGATGTCGGTCGTAGTAGATTCTAGACTGATGCTCCTTCGGGATTGCCGTCCCGTGTAGACGTTGCTGTGATCAATGGGGTGAGATGATGCCTAGGTACGCCAAAGGACCGCTGAATGTCGAGTAGGTCATGCCCGTCGAGCCGTGATTAAAAACTATAATGCATGAATGAGTGAAATTGACGCACCTGATTATGGGAAAAAATTTTGTTGCACGGTATGGGACGTGTCATAACGATTTGTCCTTATAATCGAGACCCCTGTGGCTGTGTGAGATATGAGATGTGGCGTTCCAATTGATTGAGTTGATTACTGCATATGTTTGTGATATGAACTGTGCTGACATGTAGGGAGGATCTGAGACAAGGTGAGTCTTCGTGGTTGTGTGGTGGTGTGGTTATGATGCTTCTAGGCGTATTTCCTTTCTAATCGAGGTTTAGGGGGTGGACTTACTGAGACGTTGTCTCACCCTGTTGTGGGCTCAATTCTTTCAGGTCCGTAGATGGCGGTCCCTCTATTGCATTTTGGGAAGTTGAGGGTGTATACGGAGCAGAGTACTTACGTCCCTGTCCCCAGGAGTCCTTGGTTCCATGAACTGATAGTGACCACTATCTTGGTTGATGAGGGCCGACCATAATTGGTACCTCATCGATTTAAGGCGTGGTTTCCCTATAGGATCAATGGGATCAGGGAAGGTCCCCTACAAGGTTCCGACATCCTTGCCGTTGCGGTCAATGCCATGGCAGGCGAGGGGGTAGCTTATGCCCCTGGTGGTGTCGTGCAGGACCCAATCTCTTGGATGTCTCAAAAGTCTTGGCTGAAGAGTCTTGTGCCTAGTTAGTTGAGTGGCTCTTCTTTTTAGAGTAGACCTTTATTCATAGACTAGTATTGTATATAAACTAGTTGGCTTGTTTATGACAAGTGTTTTGTGAAAATTGTGGTACTGCTTTTCTATCTCATCTTTGTGTTGTCTGATGATTTATTTATACGCTTCCACATGTGCAATAAAATGAATGGGTCGGCGACGCGTCTTGGGACGTCGCAATTTGATCGACCACCAAGGGATGTGCGCGCGCTCGAGGTTTGTGGCGTGATACACATTATAAAGTAACTGTAATCAAAATTTCGTAACATGACATAATCCGACCTCTCACATGCAAAATAGAGCTTAAGGTAGTGTTGTCACTTTTATGATATTTGAAATGTTGGAAGAAAAGGTCAACGGAAGAAACGACTAATCTCTTCGATGCACAATAAACAAATCACCCAAGAACGTAAGTTGAATCACAAGCAAACATGGGACGATATGACTTCATGATGGTCCAAATGCAATCATAACGAAAGTATTTATGTTTCACAGCATTAATGCCGATTGTCTTCTTGAAGTAGTAATGGAATACCTATTATTCTTTGATGGAGAGAGAAGAAGAAGAGAAAACAATTTCTTTCAAAATGTTCTTTCGGCCAACCAAACTAATGGTTGTCTCTAGAGACTATGTATATGACTTCCCTTACATCCTTTCAAAAGGTATCTCTTCATTATGTCACATCAAGACGAACTGGTGCATCTTAATCGCACCCGATCATAGTGTTGGTGTTTGTTTCGATAAACAAGCATACATGCATAACTAATTAAGATCAAAAAGTCTGATTGCAGTGGAAGTAAAAGCACTTATTCACAAGTTTCCATAGCATTTACGTGCATTTAAAAAAAAAAAGCATAGAAGAGCTAAAGGGACTAATCCTATCAACCTTGTACCGTGGTCCAAATTTTGGTTTAGAAGTTTCTTCGGGTTCTGAACACGAACGTCTAATGTCGTCATAGTAGTAGTCCTGACATTCTTTAGACTCTGACCACGAACATCTGACGCCTTGTAGTAACACTGGTTTTTATGTTCTTGGATTCTTGACCACAAACGTCTGAGTCTTCCGGTAATACTGGTTTTGACGTTCTTCATATGCAGAATGTCTGATCTCTTCACAGGCTCTGATGTTCTTCAGATCCAGCCCCACAAGTGTTGGGCCTCTAGTCTAGAGACATCACCAATTCTCATGTTGAATAGAAGAGAGAAATTGAGAGATCTCACAACTACAATTATGCTAGCAATTGCTCTCGTGTGAGTGATTTTGTTTATCAGTATCAACACTCTTAATTATTGATTGTTGATTGTCAATCGTCCATCATCCGGTGATCTACTCTCTACATTATCTTTTATAGACAGTGCATATCACATTTAAATCAATGCATTAACTCTAAACCGTTCTAGAATTAATTTGGCCATAACTCCCGACGGACATAAGTTCTGATACCGTTACAAATATTAATTCGGGCATTAACTCTGTAACTGTTACAAAGCATTATTCAAGACATTTATTTATAACTATTACAAGTCTTTATTCTGTGTATTAACTTTGTAACTATCACAAATACTTATTTTGGCCATTACTTCTGAAACTATTTCAGAGCATTAATTGGTCATTAATCTGAAATCGTTTCAAATCATTAAACTAGCCATTTATTTTGAAACCGTTTCAGATCATTAATGTGACCGTTATGTTCCAAAACCGTTTCAGAACTTAACGTGACCGTTACATCTGAAGAACATTTCATATCTTTAATTCAGCCATTAAGTTTCAACCGTTTCAGATCATTGATCTGGCTATTCATTCTAAACTCACTTTAGATCATTAATGATGCAATTTGTCATGCTCCGAACCCCGAGTACGTGAACATCTCTCGACGATCAATTAAAACTGCGACGTCCCAGGACGGTCGCCAACCCACTCTTTTTATCTTTCGATTAAACACATGCGGAAGCGAATTAAATACAACACCCAGTAATCAATAAAAGTAGGGATAGTAAAATCACACAACAATTTTTTTTTTTTTTTCACAAGCTACGTTTTATTTAATAACTAGTTAACCTAAAGAGTTCATATACACAAGCCTATCAAAAAGAGAACTCCTGCGCGACCTACTAACAAAAGGGTCTAGGTCGGGGCTAACTTCCAACTGTATAACTACCACAAGCTCCTACAACCTCCACCTTAAGAAGTGGGGTATGTCGCCAGGTAAGCACGGCTCCCCGAGCTATTCTAGCTTGGTATCTTGATCAATCATGACACCATCTGGGATGTTTATTTCCATAAGGTCAGTGTCCTGCTTAACCTCACTTCCTACTGGCGACCCATCAAAACCGTGCATGGGACCTTCCCGACTCCCATTTGGTTGCGTAATAAACCAAGCCTTGAAGCAGTGGGGCACCAAATTCACAAAGCCCTCATCAACCCAAACTGTAGTCACTACTAACTTACAGCATCGGTTGGTCCTTGGGATAGGGTAGAAGGTAGACTCTACCTCCATGATGGAACCCCAAACTGCACCGGGCGCATCTTCATACTAAAGACCTGAAAATGTATAACCATGACAGGGTGAGATAAAATCTTGGCGAGTTAAAATCCCTAAGCCTCGATTAGGACACGAATTGGCCTCGAAGGCAGCCTAAGCATGTGACAAACAAAAACTCACCTCGCCTCGACACATCCCTGCATATTAGTACGTCACATATGCCATTATATACAACGAGCACAATCAATAATCAGAACACATAATTCTCATTCTCCAAGCATTCACATAGTTCTTGATTAAAGGACAAAACCAGTTTTAGCATGTCTCATACCATGCTTGATGGTTTTACCCCATAATCAAGCGTAATGCATCACAATCATTCACACGTGTTCCGATTATTACGACCCCTCGGGTCACAGCCAACACAAGAGTTGGCGGTCTTCTAGCGTAACTGGGCATCGTCCCGCCCCATCGGGCATGGCAATGTCTAGAACCCCCGCTTAGACGGCATTCCATAAAGGAGCATTGGTCTGGCCTCAAGCACGACTCGGCTTCCAAACCCCTGCCGAGCATTCGATAAAATCGGGCATCATCCCCGAACTCCCGTTGGGTGACGGGTTCAATTATGTGACCACTCGAGCATATCATCAATCAAACTAGCTTTTATTTCCGTTATTTAGGCAAGAACATCATTTTTGCCTTCAAATAACAAACTTGGGGCAACCCTTTTTTTTTGGTTCAAAACTCTTGGAAAAAACTGCGTACAGGGTCACGTATTTGGAATCAACCTGTCAAACTTTGTACACTTCTACTTTAAAACCTCATTGTTTTATTGAGCACATAAAATTTGGCGTCCAAACCTGACACCTTATTTTTTTTTTTCTATTTCTTTGTCCAACCACCCTTTTTGGAAACAATCTTGGGCAACCCCCCTTTTTCTTAACTTTTGGAAAGAAATTCGTATGTGCTAACGTACTTAAAATTAACCCGATAAACTTTGCACACTTATATTTTTAAACCTCATTGTTTTATTGAGCAAAAAAGTTTTAGTGTTCAAACCTGACACCTCAAGTTTTTTTTCTATTTAAATGCCCATAAAACCATCTTTTGCAATAATAATAGATAATTATCATACAACAACCAATCACATAATATTGTATGTGCAGCACTCAAAATCACGCATAATTTCTATCACGGCCCTAATCCCGGGCACGCGCACATCCCTCGTTGGTCGATTAAAAATGTGATGTCCCAAGACCCGTCACCGACATATTCTTTTTATCTTTCAATTAAGCACATGTGGAAGCGAATTAAATAAACACCCAGCCAACAAACAAACATAGGGATAATGAAAACATTATAGTGATTTTTCATAAACAACGCTTTATATATATACCAAGTTAACCCTACGAGTTCGTATATATACAAGTCTGCCTCAAAAAGGAACTTCTAGGCGACCTACACCTTGGATCCCTCCGACTCGGGCTCTGAATTCACTACGACATCGTCCGTGATGTCGATACCCATGGGGTGACCTACCTCCCCATCCTCCGTTCCGACGGGCAGTCCATCAAAACCCTGCAAAGGATCGTCCCGAGCACCGTTGCACTCGTTAATGAATCATGCCTTGCAATGATGTGGCACCACATTAAAGAGGCCCTCATCAACCCAAATCGTGGTCACAACCAACTCACAGAATTGGTTAGTCCTAGGGATTGGGTAGAAGGTATTATCTACCTCCATATCCCATGGAACCCCGAATCGTACCGGATGCATCTCCATACTAAGGACCTGAAAAAGGTTAACGATGACATGGTGAGATAAATCTTAGCGAGTCGACAACCTAAACCCCGATTGGGACGCAAATTTGCCTTGAAGGCAGTCCTAAACACGCACCATACAAAACTCATCTCACCTCAGCTCGTCCTTGCATATTAGCGCATCACATATGCCATTATAAATACAACAAGCGTAATTAATAACCATAACAATTAATTCTCATCCTCCACACATTCACATGGGTCCCAATTTTAAGGTAAAACCGTTATGACACGTCCCATACCATGCTTAACAATTTTGCCCCATAATCGGCGCAAAGCATCACAACAATTCAGGCGTGTTCTGGTTATTACTGTCACGCCCGATCCTCCGAGCACGTGCCCATCCTTCATCGGTCGATTAAATAGCGACGTCTCAGGATGCGTCACTGACCCATTCATTTTAATGCATATGCGGAAGTAGATATAAATCCCTAGACAATAAAATAATGGGATAGGAAAGCAGGGCCATAAATTTAAAAGCCCAAAACAAGCCCTTTATAAACAAATAAGTTTATATACAAGATCAGGCTATTTACAAAACATCGGCTTAAACAAAAGGGAACTGTCCTATGTCTAACTAGTCATACAGGTTCGCCGATTACGCTTCTTCCACTTTCCCAAACTCTGGGACTTCCGACTCTCCACAACCATTACCTAGGGACCTGAAAATGTGATCCCACAATGGGGTGAGACTACGTCTCAGCAAGTTCGACTCCCTAAGCCCCGATTAGGAAGAAAATACGCAGGAAGGTCTACCTGAGCACAATCACGAGATAGCGGGCTTACCTTGGCCTCAATTCCTTCCTGAAAGTTAGTTTAATTCATAAATACTGACAATCACATAATCCAATCAAACAGATCAACTCATTGATCATTTTTGTTTTCAAACAAATCATTTTATCTATGATTTGGAATGGAACAAAAATTGGCCCAGCTTGGTACTGACCAGGCCAGGCCGTGAAAAGAAAAAAAGCTCTTTTAATTGACTCAGTTGATTACATGCCAACAAGACCACTCCCCGGTCATCTCTATTGTTTGATCCCAAATCTTACTCATCGCTCAATGAGCATAGTCTACCAAATTCTTGTCTATGAATCATGGTCCAAATGACACAGCCTATTTTTAGGTGGTAATCATGGCCCAATGGGCACAACCTTTATTAGGTGGCAAATCACGGCCGAATGGGCACAACTTCTATCAGGTGGCAAATCATGGCCCTATTGGGCATAACCTCTATCAGGTGGCAAATCACGGCCCTATTGGGCATGAACGATTCTAAATTCGGTGGCGAATCTCGGGCCAACTGGCACAGCCATGCTTCAATGGCTTTCTAGGTTCAACTCACAATCTCACACGGTTATTTTCCACTCAAATATGTGCATTATCCAATTTCGGGATAATTCCCCACATTCACCAATCACGCTCAATTTTCATAATCTGGTACTCAAATAAATAAATAGATAGCACTACAGCAATCAGCATGAAATTCCGATCACTGACTATCCCGGTCTAATTTATGGAAAATAATTAAATAATTAAATAATTACATAAATTATTAAATAAATGCAATAAATAGCATAAATGCAAACTTAGGCCCAATAATGCCTAATTGGAAGTCGAGATGGGCCTGGAACATTTCTCCGAACCACTCTAGTTAAATACAAGAGCTTGTCTAGGCTCTAATTACACTAAACTATCCACCTAACATGCATTGACAATTAATTAAATTACTAATCTAATCTAATCTATCCATCTAATCCAAGCTTTGTCTAAACTAATCAACCCCTAAGCATAATTAACTTACTAAGCGGGGATTAGTGAGCTAAACTCACCTAATTACCGCTCGGATCAAAACGACGGGGTCGCGAAGGAGCTCGATAAACTTCAAAGTTGGACCGCCAAGCGGGGCCGAGACAGCCCTGAAAATGGCCTCGCAAGGCCTTGTGGTTGCTGTCCGGTTTGGTAAAGAGAGGAACAGCAGCTCCTTGGGTGTGGTTTGGTTTGATTTTGGAGACCATGGATGGAGATACGGGCTGGTACAGTTTAGCTTGAAGTAGAACTCGGTAGCCACAAGGCTCAATGCTTCAGTGTAAATGAGAGAGGCAAAGGCTGGTCTGGTGTGCTGACCAGAAAGAACACGAGCTGAGAGAAATGAGTTGAAGAAGCTATTAGGTTTGGGTGGTTGTCGGACCGTTCGATTGCTGGAGACAGCATAAAGAGCACAACAGCGGAGATTGGTCTTTATTGAAGGAAGTTGGACTTCGGTGGGCCTGATAGAGGAGCGGTGGACGAATTGCTCATGAGTGGATCCGAGCTTGGCAGGTGAAGTGAAAAATCGGTGGGGTTTCAGTTGGGGTAAAAAACAAAAGAAGCAAGGAAAAATTAAAAGGGAAGCAAGGAGAGGCAATGGAGTTGTCGAAGCCGTGGGACCACCAAGAAGACCACTGAAGAAGCAAAAGCAAAAATTCAAAGATAAGAACAAGCCAAAGTCAAAGGGAAAAGGCTGAAAGAGGACCGGCAGAGTGCTTGGTCGGCTGACGAAAAACAAACGTGCGAAACCAATAAATGAGGAAGAGAGAGAGAGAGTGGGATGTGCATGGACCAAGTCAAAGCAAAGAAAGAAATAAAAGAATGTAGAAGGGACATGGTTGGCCAAAGGGGGTGTGCGAGAATAAAAGGGACCAATGAGGAGGCAGAAGAAATTTTAAAAAAACAATTTATATTTTTACTCAACTTTACAACTTTAACAATTGGTCATCCTAGGGCCAATTTCTCATCAACTTGAATAATTTGAAGTCCAATTGAAGACTAAAACAAGACAATCTCTCCAACCTACGAATTTACCTCAATCCGAATTCTATTTCATTTTTCTCGAAATCCAATTTTTGAACAAATTTTTCCGATTGAGGTTTGATTTGATGCGGAAAAAGCCCATAAAATTTCATTTCACCTATTTACTCACAACAGATACCAAAAATCCCTTCCAATTGACCAATCTGAATTTCCATTCGTCCAATTCAATTTTTCATAAAAATCCAGAACTCGTTGGAAATTCCTCAAAATGTGAGTCAATGTTCCAACAATGACTCATGACATGACCGAATTTTCAATTTTTTAAATCGAATTCAAATTCGCAGTTAATTTCAATCAGATGCAATTTTAGCGTGACCTAGCCTATCAAGTAAGTTTTAGGAATTTTTGGTGCAATTGACCCATGATTGATTTTCTTCGAGTCACACGTACCTCTTCGACACATTGGCGACTCTCGGTGGTCGTGAAAATCTCGAGATTTCAAATACGGACACAGGGTACCCAAAATGACAAAAAATTGATCTAGTGCCGATCGACGAGAATGTTGTAATTTAGTGGAATCACCCACGTTTAACTACACATCTCAGTCGAATCAACCTATCTCCGGTCTCCAATCGATTTCAACTTGTGCCATAATGACCCTTATAGACTAGCATGGTCGAGCAGTCGATTCCTCGTTGAATTCTCAAGTCTATTGTATTAGAATCCCTTAGCAGCTTCACTTGATAGGTCAGTTATCTCATGAGTGGCCATCTCAAAGAAAAACACTATAGTCGCGTCGATGAAATGCCCAATTTATCCGATTGAAATCAGAACCTGAAATTCAGAATGTCACAATTACGACCCATCAACCACGGCCAACTCAAAAGTTGGCGGTTATCAAGCATAACCGTAACCAGGCATCATCCCGCCCTATCGGGCACGACAACGTCTAGCACTCACCGCCTACATAACATTCTATAAAGGAGCATCTACCCGGCCTCCACCGCGGCTTGGCATCCCGTTAACGTGAGGGCATCCGAACTTAATCAGGCATCGCCTCCCCAACTCTCATTGTGTGACGAGTTTCGATAAGTGACCACACGAGCACATACTTAGCCAAGAACACCATAATTTGATTTTAAATACCTTGTTTCAAATAATGAACTTGGCTAATTTTTCTTCCTATTAAAAATCCCGGTAAAATAATCGTGCGTGGTCACGTATTCAAAAGCCAACCATCAAAATTGGTACGCTCCAATTTTAAAACTCCACGGTTTTATATAATACATAAAAATTGGCGTCTAAAACCGACACCTAGCAATTTTCTATTTAAAAGTCGATAAAACCGAGTTTTATACTAAAAATCAATAACTAACATCAAGCAATCAATTTCACATCATAGCACATATAAGCCATCAAAATCACGCATAATTGCATCCAAGAAAACAAGCGTAAAATTTTACGAAACGGCTAATCCGTCACTAATTACGCTAATTATGATTAATTAAATAAATCGTTGTTAATTAAGTAAATTGCAATTAATTAAGCTAATCCAACTTAATTAACCTAACAATGATTAATTAACCTAACCATAGTTAATTAACCTAACCATGGTTAACTAACCTAACCAAACTAATGAACACTAATCGATGATTAACTAACTAATCCTCATTAGCACTAATCTAACCACCGTAAGCGTAATTAACGGCCTAATCAACGATTAGAGAGTTAACTCATGGTTTTCAACGACGGCGGGATCATGGCGACGGCGACGAAAACCCCGAAAGAATCGCATCTTGAACGAAGGCTTGACGGAGGCGGTGGCTATCCTACAAGCTCACAACCAAGAGGGTGAGCTCGGCTAATTGGACCTGGTCGCAGGGTTCGTTGGACTGTGTTGGACGCAAGACGAGCGGCTGGCGGTGCTGGGATGTGAACGGTGGAGATGGAGACGTTGAAGTAGAGGCATGAGAAGGCTGGCGGCTAAAAGAGAGAGGAGCTGGGGGTTGCAGAGGAGAGATGAAGGGAATGGCAAAAGGGAAGAATTGAAGAAACATGAGGGAGAAAGGGACGTACGTGAGAGAGAGAAAAATAAGTCAAGGGTTTTGGAGAAAACCCTTTTACTGTTTTGAAGTTGACAAAACATTTCCAAAAGTCTAGTCTGAAGACTTCCAAACTCTACCATTAAAGTCTGAAGACCGTCAAACTTTAGTTTCAAAGTTTGCCCTCACTAACAGTTTACAGACTGAAGAATGAAGACTTATCCAGATGCGAGATTATCTTTATTTCTTAAGGATTCGATTTGTATGGTTTATGGATGACCTTATGGCTAGATATAGCACCTACATGATTCATTATCCTTATTGGAATCAAGTCCTTTGGAAAGTGCTAATGGTCTTGAAGGCATGAAGGAGTATTTAAGGTGGACTCTCTAGTTGTCTGACAGTGTGCGTGAAAGAAAAATTTCAAAGTCTAAGGCTTTCTAGTTCCTTGCTATTTCATTCACCGAGCTCAAAGTTGTATACAATAGAGAGAAACTCTTAGTGAGACTTTGCGAGAGACCAGTAGAGACTCTTCACTGAGAAAGTCGAATATCACAAGTTGTAAAATCTTTTTTGATTCATAGTGGAATCTAGCCAGTGGGCTATCAGCGTGGGAGAGTGGACGTAGGCTTGGTCTAAGCTGAACCACTATAAATCTTGTGTTCTTATTCTCTTCCCTGAACTCGTTATTTTAATTCGTAGCGTAATTTACTTAAAGTTATACGTTTATAGTCTATTATCTTCTAAAGGCAATTTACTTCTACTGATTCTTGCGAAAATTTCTATTTGCACCTATTCATCCCCCTCTAGGTGTTCGTACTAGCCCTTTCAATTGGTATAAGAGGCTGTGTGCTTATTCGAAATTTTATCCAAAAATAACTTCATATTTATTTAGAAAGCATTTACTTACAGTTGTAACTTCTGGACATTCTAAGTCTGAACACCTTCAGACTTTATCCGGTAGAAGATATGATGTTCGCCCTTGTGCGAATAGACTCAAATAAACTTTTTTCTAGTGGCTCTGTAAATATGTCTGCCGATTGATTCTTTGAGTCAATGAACTGAATCATAACATCTCCATTTTGAACATGATCTCTAATAAAATGATGACGTATCTCTATATGCTTTGCCCTTGAATGAATAATTGGATTCTTTGTGAGATTGATGGCACTTGTGTTATTGCATTTGATCTCAGTGCATGATTCTTCAATACCAAGGTCTCTTAGTTGTTGCCTTATCTATAAAATTTGAGAATAGCAACTTCCAAGAGCTACATATTCCACTTCAGCTGTTGAAAGAGCTATGGTACTCTGTTTTCTTGAAAACCACGATACTAGCTTGTTGCCAAGTAGTTGACATGTACCAGAAGTACTCTTTCTATCCACTTTGCATCTTGCTAAATCTGCGTCTGAATATCAAAGGAGAGTAAAGTCTCATTCTTTGGGATACCACAGACCTAGCTTAGGAGTTGTTGCAACATATTTGATGATTCGCTTTGCTGCATTTAAATGAGATTCTTTGGAATTTGATTGGAATCTAGCACGGATACAAACACTAAACAAAATGTCAAGTCTAGATGCAGTAAGGTAAAGAAGTGATCCAATAATGTTCCTTTATAGCTTCTGGTCCACATTCTTTCCTTCTTCATCTTTATCTAGCTTTGAAGAACTTGACATAGGTGTCTCTGTCTTTTTGCAATGTTCCAATCCAAACTTCTTAATGAGATCTTTTGCATACTTCTCTTGGTGAATGAAAATGCCGTCTTTTGATTGTTTAACTTGTAATCCCAAAAAGAAATTTAGCTCACCCATCATACTCATCTCGAATTCATCCTGCATGCATCTAGAAAACTTATTGCGTAGACTTTCATTAGGTGATCTAAAGATAATATCATCAACATAAATTTGAACGAGTAGAAAATCTTTACCTTCTCTTTTAATGAACAGAGTAGTATCTACTTTTCCTTTAACAAACCCATTTTGAGTTAGGAAATTACTTAACATTTCATACAAGGCTCGAGGTGCTTGCTTCTATCCGTATAGGGTCTTTTTTAGTTTGTAGACTGAGTTTGGCTTTCTTGGATCTTCAAAACCAGGTGGTTGTTTCACATAGATTTCTTATTGGATGAATCCATTTAAGAATGCACTTTTTACATCCATTTGGAATAACCTAAAATTTTTATAGCAATCAAAAGCAAGTAATAATTTAATTGCTTCTAACCTCGTTACTGGTGCAAAGGTCTCGTCATAGTCTATCCCTTCTTCTTGTGTATATCCTTTGGTCATGAGTCTTGCTTTGTTTCTAACCACTATTCCTTTTTCGTCCACCTTGTTCCTGAAATCCCATTTAGTTCCAATAATAGACTTACCTTTAGGTTTAGGAATTAATTCACAAATATCGTTGATGCTGAATTGTCTGAGTCCTTCTTGTATAGCTTCAATCCAGCTTTCATCAACCAAGGCTTCTTCTATACTTTTGGGTTCAATTTTAGAAATAAGTGATAAAGTACTAGACTCTTCTCGCCTTTTTGGATCCGGTGCGAATTCCTTCATCAATGTTGCCAATGATGAGTTCCTTGGGATGACTTGACTTATGCTTCCAGTTGCTGGTTGATTTATGAGTCTCTTGATCCTCTACTTCAATTGAGTTTTTTCGTTCTTCTTGTTGTTGAACTTCAAAAGTCTGAACCATTTCAGGGGAAGTAGACTTTACAACATCTAAAGCAGGTTCAGATTCTTCAAGTTGGGTTTGGTCCACTTGATTTTGCATAGAGTCTTGAAACTTGACATTCGTAGATTCTTCCACAGACTCACAGACTGAGTCTTTTTGTAGAATACTCTGTAGGCTTTGCTTGAGGTTGAGTAGCCAAGAAAAATTCCTTCGTCTAATTTTTCTTCAAACTTACTAGTTCGATCATTTGCATTTTTCAAATTAAAACACTTGCAACCAAATACATGAAAGTAAGAAACATTTGGCTTCTTTCCTTTAAACACTTCATAAGGAGTTTTCTCTAGAATAAGCCTCATGAACACTATGTTAATAATATAGCAAGCTATAGAAATTACTTCAGCCCAAAATCGAGAGGAAATATCACTCTCAATTAAGAGGGTTCTCGCCATCTCTTGCGAGGATCTATTCTTTCTTTCCACAACCCCATTTTACTCTGGAGTATATGGTGAAGAGAAAATATGCTATAAACCAGATTCATCAAAAAAATTTGCAAAGTCTAAATTTTCAAACTCTCCTCCATGATCTTTTCGTATGCTTGAAATAGCATATCATTTTTCATTTTGAACCTTCTTAGCAAATTTTGAAAAGTAAGAGAATACTTCAGACTTACTTGCTAAGAAGAATACCCTTGTAAATAGAGAGTAATCATTCACGATTACTAGGCAGTATTTCTTTTCACCAATACTTTGAGTTCTAGTTGGTCCAAAAAGGTCCATATGCAGAAGCTGCAAAACTCGATTAGTAGAAACTTGATTTATAGATTTAAAAGAGCTTCCAACCTATTTTCCCAAAACACATGGTGTGCATAATTCAAACTTTTGATAAGTCAGGTTGGGCAGTCCACGAACAAGTTTCTTGGAGGAAATTTTGGCAATCTGCTTCATGTTAACATGACCAAGCTTTCTATACTAGAGATTTACTTCATCGTGAATGGAATTTAGACATTGAGAGCTTTCTGGTTTTATATCCAAAGCGTAGATATTTCCATGTCTTCGTTCAGTAAAAGATTGTGATAAATCTTTACTAGTTCCCGAACAAATGCCTTCTTGAAAATTAATTTTGAATCTAGTATTACACGGTTGACTTATGCTGAATAGATTGTAATTCAAACCTTCCACCAATGAGACATTGTTGATTGTGAGACTTCTAATCTTTACAGTTCCACATCCAACAATTCTTCCTTTGCCGTTTCCACCAAAAGAAACTTTTTCACCATTTAGTTGCATAAGCTTTATAAAATAGCTTGAATCTCCTATCATGTGTCTTGAACAGTCACTATTCAAATACTATTTCATCTTTTTCTTGATAATGACCTGCAATCATAAAAAGAATTCAAGTTTTCTTTGGTACTCACATTTTCTATTTCGAGTCTGAGTCTGATTTTGAATTTGCCATTAAACAAATGTTGACATATTCTTTATCACTTTCTTCACATTCTGTGTCGCTCCATGTCTCTGCTTTGAGAGCCTTTTTGAATTTCTTTTTTTTTCCTTTCTTTTTATTCGACAGAGGACAATTGGGTTTGATATGCCCCTTTTTCTTGCATTCGAAGCAAATCACATCTTTGTTGGTCTCATTGTCCTCATTTGATTTCTTCCGGAATCTTTGAGTACTCTACTTCTTCTAGTTAAATCTTATTCCTTTCCTGTTCAACTTCCTAAACTTCCTTATCAAAAGTGCTAGTTCTTCATCGTTCAAGTCATCTTCTGAATCTAAAATATCATAATCATCGTTAGATTTTAAAGTAATTGACTTCTTACCTTTAGGATCTTCTTCCTCATTGATTTGCTCCACTTCATATGATTGAAGTGTGCCAACTAATTCGTCTACTGAGAGAGGTATGATCCTCTGGGTTCCTCTTATTGAAGTCTTCACGCGATTCCAATCTTTGGAGAGTCCATGCAGCAATTTGTTAACCTTCATTGGTCTTGAGATTGATTGTCCTTGATATGCCAGTCCATTTACAATCTCCGTGAAACGATTGAACATGTCAGTAATGGATTCTCTTGGCTTCATCTTGAAGGCTTCATACTGTCTGAGTAGAATATTGATTTTTGTTTCTTTAACTCAATCAGATCCTTCACAGGTAACGTGCAACCTGTCATAGACTTCTTTTGCTGTTTCACAAGATGAAATTATGTTATACTCAGTAGGAGATAAAGCACAATATAAAGAGTAGATAGCTTTAGCATCAAGAGCTTGTCTCTTGGTTATTTCAACTTGAGTTATTTCACCAGCATTTGCAACATCATTTCCTCTTTCTGAGACAGTTGTAGCTTTGGGAATAATCCATTTTTCTACCACATCCCATTCCAGGGGATCTTTCGATCTCAGGAATGCTTTCATCTTATTCTTCCAAACATTGTATTCCTTCCCATCAAAGTAAGGAGGTTTGGTGTTGCTTTGTTTTTCAACCGATCCTGGAGCCAAAACACTAGCCATAGATCTTTAGCTTCTGAAGTAAAAACACTTCAATAGAATAATCACACAAGCTCTAATACCAATTGAAAAGGGCTGGTGTAAACACATAGAGAGGGTGAATAGGTATAGATAAAAATCTATACAAATCTTAACAGAAATAATTTGACTTTGTAAGAAAATTGACTAAGTACGCAATTAATTATAAATGAATATATGAATATACGAATGAAAGTAAGGAGTTCAAGGAAAGAGAATTAGAACACAAGATTTATAGTGGTTTAGGTTAGATCAAGCCTACGTCCACTCGCCCACTCTAACAGCCTATTGGTTGGATACCACTATGAATCGAAAGAGATTTTATAGCTTGTGATCTACGACTTTCACAGTGAGAAGTCTCTACTGATTTCTCACAAAGTCTCTCTAAGAGTTTTTCTCTTTTGTATACAACTTTGAGCTCAATAAGTGAAAGAGCAAAGAACTAGAAAGCTTAAGACTTTGAAATTTTTCTTTCACACACTGTCTATTTCAAACAACTTGAGAGTCCGCCTTAAATACTTCTTCATGCCTTCATAACCATTGGCAGTTACCAAACGAATTCTTCCAATCTACTCGTTGGACAGAATCAATCAAGGAGATCTCGAGTCGTTAGATGATTGTGATGAAAGCCCACCAATCATGTTCGCTCATACAATCAAGATCTTTGGTTTCCATAAGTAGAACCTTCCAAGTTTGTTCTCCTTTCACAAGATCTTCATATCGGAGTAAGTTCCAATAAGAATAATCAATCAGGTAAATGCTATATCCAGCCATAAGGTCTTCCAAAAACCATATGGATAGAATCCTAGAAGATAATCCTGCATCTAAATAAGTCTTCATTCTTCGGTTTGGAAAACTGTCAGTGAGGGCAGACTTTAATCTAAAGTCTCGCGGTCTTCAGACCTTGACAAGGGAGTATGGAGTTCTTCATATCATAACATTTGAGTCTGCAAATCTTCAGACTAGACTTTTGGAAATGTTTTGTCAACTTCAAAACAGTAAAGGAGTTTTCTCTAACAGAATGAACCTGAAATTTTTTATTTATGTCATTAGCGGGGTGTGAATCACGCCACCAACATCCAGTTGCTTCTTGTGGCATCATTTAAATGTGCCTCGTTTATAAATTCACCCCCAATCCCACTGTTCCATATTATTAACACTTTTTATTGGTGCTGAGGGTGGGGTTGGTTTTATTGTGGGTGCGGGGTTTGGTGTTGGGAAAATTATGGATGGGATATTGACACAGCAATGCTAGACATTCCTTCAACCCTTATGAAGAAAAGGGGATGTTTTATTGTTCACCATTGTATGTGAAATGCTATATATGGTTATTAATGAGTTGTATTTTTTTTTTTCCATCCTAACAAGGCCATTGATGTATTAACATTCAAGTTTTGGCTGTCTAATTACGTGTGCTGAAGTTGTTTTTTCTAGACCAGCATTTGCTTGATTTACCATATAACCGAGGACATTTCATTTCTTGGTCAATCTCGAAGCACAGAATGTTCAAGTTTTAACATTTATACAACGTTGTATTAACAACGTAGTGTTTGTGTGACATCCTCGTCCTAACCTGATTTTCAGAATGGAATTATTTCGGCAAGCGATCGTTAGACGAGACTACCTTGAGGATTGATAAACCACGAAGGCATTGGAAATGTCACACCCTGACCCACTTGTGCGGCGCGACAACCCACCCTCATAGTTATTCATTTCCTTTAGGTCATTCTATTGTGACATCCCATGAGACGTCACCGACCCAATCGCTTGATTCGATTAAATACGCAAGCGAAAGCATAAACAATTTATCCAATCAACAAACAGTGATAGTTATAACTACACTCGTATATATACATATGCATCAGAAGATTATCGTATTATACAAGCTATAATCATAATGGCTTAAACACACCAAACTAAGCCTAGTTACTCGCCACATCCGATTAGTTGATAAGCACGGCCACGACCTTCAGCAAAAAGGGGTTCGGGGTAAGCCCAGCACCTTTAGTATTATGAGGGCGGTCCAAAAGTATTAATAACCCCAATACTACCTAACTATCTACGAGCTCCAGAATCTAGGGCTTCGGCTCGACGATCATATCGGGATCAAGCTCAAGATCAGACAACTCCCTATTGTGACATCTTGGATTCTCAGTTATGTTTTCAATTGAATAAATTGGGCCTTTCATCGACACGCTTATAGTACTATTCTCAAAGCTGATCACTCGTGAGATAACTAGACTATCTGGGGAAGTCATTAAGAAATTTTAATGCAATCAACTTGAGAATTCGACCAAAAATCGACTACTCGACTGTGCTAGTCTACAAGGGTCATTACGGCATTATCAACATTGATCAGAGATCAAGGATAGGTCGATTTGACAGAGATGTGTGATCAAAGTGTAGGTGATTCCACTTGATTGCAAAATTCTTGTCAATCGGCACTAGACCGATTTTTTGTCGTCTTAGGTACCTCATGCCCGTAATTGAAACCTTAAGATTTTCACGACGACCGAGAGTTGCCAATGTGTTGAAGTGGTACATTGTGGCTCAAAGAAAATCGCCCACGGATCATTTGCACTAAAAATTTCTGAAAGCTACCTAGTAGCCTAGGTCACGCTAAAATCGCGCCAGATTGAAATTAACCGCGAATTTGAACCCGATTTCAGAAATTGAAAGTTTTAGCATATCACAAATCATTTTAGGAACGTCGACTTAGTCTCAGAAGATTTTTCTACAAACAGAGACTTTTTGGGAAAAAGTCGAGGTATAGTCGTTTTTGTCCAGAAAGTCCGAGGACCATTTTTGATCGCGCAATTGGGATGCAAGTGGGTTCAATTGGCGAGGAAAATACCAATTTGACCATTGACTCAATAATGGAATTTTTTAGGGCCAATTCCTGTTCATTCAAAGGGGAATTGAAGTCCAATTGAAGCAAAACTAAGTGAAATTCGTAACACCCCTGGACCCAATTTATGGACAACCTCAAGTCTTCTAGAAGGGATCTTTTAGTCTAGGAAAACAGCTGTGGAGACCAGCTGGTGGTGGGGACCAAAGAAGGGGGACAAAGAGATGAGGATAAAAGCCAAGTAGTCCCCTCTTATCTCCTTCATCCTTCCCCCTTAGCCACCGTCAACCATCACCTTCCTCTCCTCTTTCCTTTGCTATTTGAAGTTCAACAAAACCCATAATTGTAGAGGAGAGCAGCCAGCAGCCCCAAGCCGTCAAGCAGCCCCACTGGAACGCCGTCGCAAGCCAACCGAAGCCAAGAGCTTGCCCGTGTGTGTGTGGCCATCGTTCTCTACTGTTCGCTCATCCAGAGCCATCGTCTAGCATCGCCAGCTACTACCCGTCACCGCCAAGGCTGCCGGAGGTTTCGCCTAGTCCGCCATAGATCCTCCTCCACTTGCTTGCACCGCGGTTGTCCCTCTTTCACTATTTCAGCCACCAGTTCAGCCTCTGCAGTTCAAGAACAGAAACTGAAGAACCAGCAAGCCGTGAGGCTTCGTGGAGCATTTCTGGGCCCTTCCAGACCTCGCATGGTGTCACTGTGGGCTGGGATATCGCTCGCCTTCGCGTCCCCATTGTTTTCATCCAAGTGGATCCTAAAACAGGTGAGTTTGCTCACCAAACCTTACTTAGTAGGTTAATTATACTTAAGGGTTGTTTAGATTAGCTTAAGGATAAATTAGTGATAAGCTAGAATGGTTATATTAGCTTTAGAATGGATTAGTGTAAGCCAATTAGTGAGATTTGCACCGTTGATGATGGATTAGTCGAATCCAGTGAAATCCCTGCAGTTCTGTTTTCTGGACCCTCGCCGTTTGCCATTTTTGTAAATCAAAATGGGTTACGAATTTGAGGTTGATGTCTTCTTGAGAAATTTTTTAGACATCCTCAGCCACATTATATATTTCTCTCAATATTTTTAGGGACTTAAAAGAAGAAGATATCAGCTCTGCCATTTTCAAGCAGAACCTCAGTTTTCGCTGGAACTTGTGACCTTTTAGGATTCTAGGGGTTTTTATCAATTCTTAGAGTTCGAATTTCAAAATGGTTTCTACGTAAAAGTTGTTTGTCACATCTTTTAATTTAACATATTCAAATTTTAAATCAAACGGACATGTTTTGCACCTCGAACCAAATTGATTTCGGAAAAAAGACTTTCTGGAAACGGACCCAGTTTTTTTGCTGGATTGAGCGATTTACTTGGCCGAATCTAGAAGGATATTGCTTAAGATGTCTGCATGAAAAATGTTCTTTTATGTGTCCTCTACAGAATATTAAAATTTTAGAATTTTTTGAGCTCACTCGGGTAGGTTTCTGGAATTAAGCTGGGAGAAGCGCGAGCAGCCTCGTTTCTGCCAATTAGGATCGGTTATGGTTTTATGGTTGATCTTGACATTGTGCATGCTAAATAAGGTGTATTTAGTGATGTGATGGACTTGTGGCATGCTGAGAGCTTATGTGTAAGGTCATGAGATGAATTGCTCTATGTTGGTTGGTTTGTGACATGCCTAGACATTATGCTTGACGATTGTGTGATAGTTAAGAGAACTTGTCCACGGTGTGTGTGGGTGGACGTTAAAAGTTAAGAGAACTTGTCCCCGGTGTGTGTCGGTGGACGTTAAAAGTTAAGAGAACCCATCCCCGGTGTTTGTCGGTGGATATTACCCTTTCCCGGCGTGTGTCGGTGGATTTTACCCTTTCCCGGCGTGTGTCGGGAGTTATTACTTTTCCCCGGCATGTGTCAGTGGATTTTACCCTTTCTTGGTGTGTGTCGATAGTTATTACTTTTCCCCGGCGTGTGTTGGTAGTTATTAGTCTTTCCCAATGTGTGTCGATAATTATTATTCTTCCCCAGCGTCTGTCAGATAAAAGTGCTCGTGTGGGTAGTAATAGTTAATTAATTAGAACGCATGTTGAGTTGAATTGATGGATCGACGTGTGTCGGTAATTCTTGCTTTGAGGTGTATTGGTAGTTCTTGCTCGTGTGAGCAGTGATTTAATTATAATTCTCGCTTTGATGTGTATCGGTAGGTCGTGCTCATGTGAGCAGTGATTAAATTGTGATTCTTGCTCGTGAGAGTAATGATTGGTTTGCACGTTCCAAATTGGTGTGTGAATTTGTTATATACATATGGTTGTGATAAAAACTATGCTGACCTGCAGGAAGGAACTGAGGCGAAGGTAAGCCTCTGTGATTGTATGACTGTGCGATTAAGATGTCTTAGGCATATTACCGTCCTAATCAGGGTTTAGAGTGTGAACTCATTGAGATTTATATCTCACCCCATCGTGGGATTCATTTTTCAGCACTGATGGGTGGAAGGCCTGGAGCCGAGCTAAGGTGATCTGAAGTGTAGGTCAGATAGAACAGTTCCTTTTGAGAGTCGGTCTTTTGAAGTCTTGTGATGGTAGACTTTTGTATATGACTCATTTGGCCTACATCAGCATGTTTTGTTTTGAATCTAATGTCCTGCTTTTCTATCATGAGATGGCTACTGTCAAGGGATTTGTTATTCACTTCCGCATGTGCAATAAAAAGAAAGGGTCGGCGACTCATCCTGGGAAGCCACAAAATTTTTATCGACCAATGAGGGATTGGCACGCGCTCGAGGATTGGTGTATGACACCTATTGGGAACATCCTCATCTATGACATCCCAACTTATGCCTCCCCCTGATCTTTCGACACCCAGAGGTCCATCAAAATTGCGGATGGGACCGTGGCTCTCATCTCCTACCCAGAAATACCAAGCTATAAAATGATGGGCCACTAGGTTAGGGAGTCCCTCATTGACCTAGACGGTCATGACGTAATGCGTGTAACACATATCAGTCTCCTCTATCAGATACTCAATGATCTCCTGGCTATGCTCTGCAAGAAGTTCGAATTGGATTTGGCGAAAGGCTCAGTCATTCTTAAGGTCTGTAAACATTTAACAAACAACAGTGAGGTTAAACTCCAAGAGTGAACTTTTTAGACCTCACGTAGTGAAGCCGTTCATCTCAGAAATGCCCTAAATATGCAATTCATCTATTGATAGCAGATCAATAGCAAAGTTTCTCTTGTTTTGCCCTTACTATTTGAAAGGGCTAGTAAGATCATCTAGAGGGGGGTGAATAGGTGATAAAGAAATTTTGACGAAACTTCAGAATAATTTGCTAGCAACGTAATCAGTAGTAAATAGTTATATGAAGCTGTAAATTGAAATAAGGAGTTTAAGAGAAAGAGAATAGAACCACAATGTTTATAGTGGTTCGGCTTAGATCAAGCCTACGCCCACTCTCCCGCGCTGATAGCCCACTGGCTGGATTTCACCAAGAATCAAAAGACATGTTACAGTCTTACATCATTGACTTTACAGTGTAGAGACTCTACTACACTTCTTCAAAGTCTCACAAGTGTTTGTTCACTCTTTTGAGTACAAGTAAAGCTCTACGATTGAAATGGCGAAGAACTAAGAGCTTCGGACTTTGGAATTCTTCTTTCACACACACACTTGAATAACTTGAATGTCTTCCTTACTGCAGCTTCGGGGTCTCCTGCCCCAGTGAACTTCAGTGGATTCAATTTCAAGAACTGCTCCACCAGCTTATGCATCTATCTCACAGCGACCACGTTCATAGGTGGAACTTCAGGCGGTGCGGCAACGGCTGCGGCAGCATCAGTGGCGGCATGAGCAGCAATAGCGGTGCCTACGGTGGTAGCTGCTGAAGCGGTAGCTTGAATTTGGGCCTGCTGCCCCTTCAGTTCTCTCATCGCCTCAAGTGCCTGCATGATCCTGACAACTCCCGGATCACTAGGTGCTGCTACACCATCACCAACTGACGGAATCGGCAGCGGTGTTACACCACTCGCGCTAGCCTCAGCCTGTGCTCTACTTTGAGCACCTTGGGTACTGACTCTTGCCAGCGTCCTACCCCGAATAGCAGGGCCTATGGCCCTCTTCCTAAGGGTCCTCTACTCCTGGTCACTCATGCTATAGGTTCTTTATAGACACCTGTTTTCCAATTGCAACACCAGGTTAGAATTTGAGTGACCCTACAAACAAGCAATCAAACAGCTATCACTCACATGCATCAGCATACTAAAAGTCTTTCCTACTCACTATCCCGTGACTCATCGCACCTTATCACTCCATACACAGACCCGCTCTGATACCACTTAAATGAGGATTTCACACCCCGAACCTTGAGTGCGCAAATATCCCACTCTAGTCACACCCCGAACCCCAAGCGCGCGAACATCCCACTCTGGTCGATACAAATGCAATGTTCCCAGGACACGTCGCTGACCTATTCCTTTTATTACGCATGCGGAAGTGAAACAAATCCCCTGACAACCAAAAACTTTTGGATAGAATAGCAGGCAATCAATCACGACCAAAACACTTCTTCTTATAAACAAAAAGGTTTATATATACAAACTAGACCAAAGACAAAGGTCTACAAAAAAGGCCGGCTCAACAAAAAGGAACTGTCCTATGACAAGCTAGTCAGACATGTTCGCCGATCCTTCGGTCTTCACCTCCTTTTTACTCCCTGGCATCAGGTCCTCCACAACCGCCATCTAAGGACTTGAAAATGTTGAGCCCACGAGGGGGTGAGACATTGTCTCAGTAAGTTCACCTCCTAAACTCCTATTAGGAAGAAAATACACCTCTGGGCGCTCTAGCCACAAAAATAGGACATAGGGCTTACCTTGCCTTAGTCCTTCTGGCACGTCAATACAATTCAAATAACCATCCAATCATTTCAATCAAACACTTCATCCAATCAGATCGAATCATCGATCAATCGACTCAGTCGATTGCATGTTAACAAGACCATTCTCCGATCATCTCAATCAATACTACCTATAAGTCTGATCAACCTAAGACTGCTTAATATAAGCTAATAATAGGTAGTATAGCTCACCAGAAGCTGCAGCAATTATACTCATATAGTATACTATAGCTCACCAGAAGCTGCGACAATTATACTTATATAGTATACTATAGTTCACCAGAAGCTGCCTCAAATATTGATATATATAATTCTCACTAGAAGCTGCCAGCCATGCCCTCGTGGTATGCTGAAAATACTCATTTATTCAAATCATAATTTTTATCCTTCCAAATAAAGATACTTGTGTGTGGATACACGATCGGCCTTAACGAAAATATAATATTTTTCTTTTAGAAAATCCCATTATTTAATGTAGTTTATAAAGATATTTTCGGCGTTGTAAACCGATGCCCGGTAGTTCTTGTTTATACATTTATACTAAATTTTGGGATAAATACCCAAAATTATTTAATTTACTTAAAAATAATATGATTAAATAATATTTAATTTAAATAAATAATTAAATAAATAAAATAATTAATTAAAGTCTAATCATGATCAACCATAATCTAATTACACAATTAGATTAATTAATCCAACCCTCACTCTAATCATTCATCTAATCTAATTAACATTTAAATAATCTAATATATCCACTTAATCATACTTAGATTAATCTAAACACCCCTTAAGCACAATTAACTCCCTAAGCGGAGATTAGAGAGGAAAGTCACCGGATTTGCATTCCAGCGAGTCCATGGTGACGGCAACCGCGAGGCGGTCGACAAACCCCCAAGCAGCGACACCAACCAAGGCCGGGAATGGCTTGAAAATAGGCCACAAAGTCTCCAAAACCTTGCTGGTTTCTGTTTCTGTTCTTGGTTGAACTGCAAAGAAGAAACCAGCAGCTGCAACAGTGAAAACGGACTGATCGGAGCTCCGGCGAGCGGGTGGTTGGCAACCAGTGGCTCCTGGGGGTCTTGGGGGTCCTTGTAGGTGGATGGGATGGCCAAAGGAGGGGTCGGAATGGGAGGAAAATGAAGAAAAACGCAAAACAATGCAGGCGGGCAGGGGACAGATGGACCGGCAACTGGTTTCTTCTTGTCGGCATACCAAACGGCCGGTGGCTCCGTTTGAGGCGAGGTCGGGCTCTTTGGAACAGTCTGGATGTGCTGGTCATGGTGATGGGTGGATCGTTGGCTAATTCATCCAGGAAGACCATGTTTGACTCAGATCTTTGGCGAAAGGTTAGCTGGAACATAAACCGGCAGAAGAGAAAATAGAGGGGGAAAATGGGGTCTACGGGCAAGCGACAGTGGAGGGGAAGTTGTTGCTTGGTTTCTCTGGTTTCTTGAAGCTTTCCAAGGCCTTCAACAATGGAGAAAGGTGAGGGATAGAGGCAGAAGATGGCTGATGGGGTGGGGGACCTTAAATGGCCTCTTAGGCTTTCAACACTTGGCCAAAACACTTGAGAGCTGCCCCCACCATTTCAGCCCTATCCTCAGCCCTTTCTCTCTCCTCAAAGCTTTCTCAACACACCATTGAAGTAGTCCAAATGTTCCTCCCCCCATGGCATACAAATTTGTGACTTTTGTTCCTCAAATTCCATCAAATCACTTCAATCCTCCCTCAATTGAGTCCAATCGAGCTCAATTTGATTTCCATAAAGCCAACCAAAGTGCCACCATCCCAATCCACATTTTTCGTCACCATATAGTCCAACTTGAATCCCAAAAGCGCGATAAAAATTGGGCCTATGAACTTCCTGATCCAAAATAACTTTACTTTGGATTTTTCGCCGAAAATCTCGATTTGCAGAAAAATCTTTGGAGGATGAGTCGACGTTCCTAAAATGATTTGTGACTTGACAAAACTTTCAATTTTTGTAATCGGGTTCAATTTCATGGTTAATTTCAATCTGGCGCGATTTTAGTGCATCCTGTTCTATCTGGTAGCTTTTAAGAACTTTTCGTGCAATTAAGCTGTGGTTGTACCCACCGCTTGTGGATTACCTTTTCAGACACATAAGTATGCCTTTGCAACCCGCATCCTCCATAATGCTCTACGGCATCCCCACCAATCCCACGTGGGACCAAGTGGAGCAAGTCGACCTCGATTTTCCTAAGGTTACATTCATTCGAATCATTATGATCTTGACTGTGGACGCTGGTCTTCCATCGGGCCGTATGCTGATGGGGTTTATTGCACTCTATGCATGGGTCAATGGGCGTATGGTGGGACCACTTCCACTCCCAGACGGTGATGAGGATGGTGATAATGGGGTCGAATAGAAGTAGGGCCTGGGGGACGAAGGTGGCGTTTTTGGCAAGACCAAGACATGTTATGCAGGCGGCCGTGTAAATAGGTAGTAGGATGGTCGGGATAGTGTTTTGGATATAGCTAGAAGAAGGAATTTTTTACCCTAGTGCACCGACCTAGGTGGTTTAAAATGTATAAATAAATAAAAGTGCTTGGTTTTATATTTCCATGTGCATTGATTTAAGTTATAATTGAGTTGTTGTTATACATTTCCGCATAAAAATAATAGTAATAACAATGGAACATCACGGTAATCATAATTTGCTGGGGGTTGTCACAATATGCCCTTGAGATAGCCACATATTTATTGAATAGAGTTTCGACTAAGTCCATTCCCACTACGCCCTATAAGATATTGCATGGTAGGAAACCAATTCTTAATTATGGTAAGATTTGGGATTATCCAGCTGATGTGCAGTCCAAGATTAAGACACTTCAATTGACAAATCTAGATGTTTAGAAGATTTTACAAGAGGACACTAATAAGAGAAAAGCTGACTTTCAGATTTCTGAAGGTGGAACACTGAAAATCTGAGGATGATTGTGTGTACTTGACGATGTAGAGCTTAAAGAGGAGATTTTATCAGAAGCATATCGTAGCAATTGCAACATTCATCCTAATAGTACAAAGGTGTATCAGAATTTGTGTCACCACTATTGGTGGTCTGGTATGAGGACGGACATCACCAATCATGTTGCCAAGCGTCCGACATGTCAGCAAATGAAGGCACATTGTTGTAAGCCGGGAGGACTTCTGTAATCTCTTGAGATTCCTGTGTGGGAATGGGAACATGTCACCATGGACCTTGTGATGGGCTTACCAAGGAGTCAGAGTGGTAATGATTCCATTTGGGTAATGGTTGATAGACTGATAAAGTCTGCTCACTTCATTGCAGTATGACAAGATCTTGATTGGGATGGACCTGCAGAGTTGTACATACGCCAAATAGTTCGTTTGCATAGAATGCCAGTGAGGGATGTATATCATATCTAGACCCGAGGTTTCCAGTTTCAGCAGAACAGTCAGATGGTTCCTTTTGAAGCATTGCATAGCAGAGTGTACAGAACTTCAGTTTGTGAGGAGGAAGTTAGAGGATGAAAGATCACAAGCCTAGAGTTAGTTCAGCAGTTAGTGGATGCAGTTGCAAATATCAGTGAAAGATTAAAGACCGCTCAGAGTCGCCAAAAAAGTTGTATTGTTGAGCGTCGAAGGCCCTTAGAGTTCCAAATTGGTGATTGCATCATTCTTAAGGTGTCACCAATGAGGAATACCTTGTGCATCGGCAAGAAGGGAAAGTTGAGACCGAGGTACATAGGTCCCTTTGAGATTCTAGAATGAATCGGGATCCTAACGTATCGTCTTGCATTGCAGCCGATGTTGGCGTGAGTGCATGACGTCTTTTATGACACCCCTCAATGAACCCCGATCTATTAGGGTGACCACAGATCACTACCTTTCTCTTAACCTGAAAGTTTGTTACTTTGACACCATAGAATTTTCTATAAGTCCATTAGTTTTGGGGGTTTATATCTTTTCCATTGGTCCCTGCGCAAAATATGGCGGAAGCGTATCCAACAACTCCCTTTCCTGTATACAGAAACGATGCACACCAACTAAACACGTTTGTAGGTAATTGCCGAACACTTTTATTTACATAAACTAGATGGACATTTTTAGTCGGTACACAAAAATGCCATAGTTTTCTATACCTAGCTACACTTCAAAAAGATACCCAACATTTCCAATAGTCATATACATAAAGTCCATCAATCAGTGTCGGCATCCAAAAATTCCTTTCTCTGCTGACCCCATCTCACGATCACACCCATCCACTCAGTCCGTTTGCTGGTGGCGGTGGCAGTGGCCCTAGCGTTCGTCCATCCCGATGGATAAATACAGCAACATACTCCTAGAGTACAACGCTGATGGGAGGACTATTATCGAACATCAATATCACTCTCACCCGTACAAACATCAGTCCTCGCACCTCAAGGTCCTGTTGCTCTGACTGTTCCCATTGTAAGTCGATCGGGACTCCATAAAATGTGTTGGGAGGTACAGGCAGCAGAGGCATCTTATCTAGTCTGAAATGTTAGTCCCCAAAAGGGGTGAGTACAACCACCCTGTAGTGAAAGATCTACTAAACTATATCACGCAGAACCATCACTATCTAATTTCATGCAAGATAGACAAAACATATAATCAAAGGAATGAGTATGCATCAACTCAATAGAAATTTTCAAAGTAATAGCAAGTGCAGTTTCAAAAACCAAAATGCAACATTTCAGTCACACGGGTCCCGATTATAGGACCAAACTGTTATGACATGTCCCATACCATGCCACACAATTTTGTCTCATAATTAGGCACAATTTAGCAGAATCATCAATTTTAGAACTCAAAAGATTTTTCTCCCGAAGGACCAGTGTTTGCGTCCCTCCGGGCAATTGCAGCCAACCTGGCGTCGCGAAAGCCTCCGATTTTCAGTCATCGGGCATCCGGAGCGTGTCATGTCTCACCTCCAAGCATCTCGCATCTCACCTAGCATCATGAGGAATCTTCGGAGCTAACCACGACAATGGTTGCCCCTACCCTCTGTATCATCCGAGCATCCCGACACTCCCAGGGTACCTCTAGGGCTCATCGGTCCCTAGGCATCCAAAGGCATCGACACCTATGATCCTATGGGCAACTCGACTCCCAGGACATCGTCGACCCGAGGGTCCGATGGCAGCATTAACATCTTAGCCATGGTATAGCAACCAAATCATTTCAATGCCAAAATATTTTTCAAAGCAACAACAACATCTGAAATCCTTTGAATTTTATCAAAATTTCGGTATTGAATGATTTACTAAATGCCAAAACCATCGTTACTAGGAAATAAACCAAGATTCCCTCACCTTTGAGATAAATTTGAGCAAACTTAGAATAAAGACAACCAAAATCAGAATGTATAGTTTCAATAATAATTTTGGAAGAACAATAAATGAACTCAGAAAATTCTAAATTTTTAATATGTCATAAATAAGACCTAAAGAAAATAATTTCATGAAGGACTCTAAGCCTAATAAGTCATGTACAGAGAGCAGTAAATCGCACAACTCAGCCCCAAATTTCTTCCATCGACCAGAATTCACACTCCAGAAGAAAAGCACTACACACTAAAATAAGTTTGTGCCAACTATATTGATCCTGAAAATATGACAAAAATATATGTCCTAGTTTAAACAATTTCTCACAACTTCCATGAAGAAGTCGGGACCAAATTCGTACTATATATCTCTATAGAAATTTACAAAGCTACAGAGCTACACACGAGTTGGTTTGGGTAGTATGGATTTAGTAGAAACCCACGCCCACACCTTGGCTTCCTTACTTTCAAAAGTCCACCAAAATATGTTTTCGATTGAAGTTCAAAGGAATTGAAAAGACACATAGAAAACCCGAGCATTTCCTCAATCCCCTAATCCCAATTTACCTCAATCATTCAAAAATTCAGTATCCAACATCCAAACTCAACTATTTCCAAGTCTAATTGCACTACATCAGACAACAACAGCAGTGCATTACATAAGTTAGTAGACTTTCAATTGTCTTAAGTCAGACTGTGTTGACGGCGAGAAATTAGGAAGCTCACGGTCATGAACACGGCTTGACAACAGCAAGTGGGAGCGGCGTCGGTGTCGGCGTCGACGGCGCACGTGCACGGGCGAAGGGGCGACCTCCTCTTTTCCCTCTCACTTTCGCTCACTGCTCTCACTCTCGCTCACTCTCTCTCTACCTGGTTTTTGCTCGGTTATTCTCTCTCTTACTCTCATTGACGAGTCATTTTGTTCCTTCACTTAATTGACTAACTTAGTCATGCATGCAGGTTTTTCGATGGCAGCTTGGTCGAGAGACAGCTAGGGGGAGGCGTGTCTTCCGCTTGCAATGCCTTGGAGTCCTGCTAGCGTCGACTTCCGAAGCAACGTGGCCTTCGTTGGCCTTGCTTCAGTCAACACCCCTAAATTCGGTTGACTTAAATGTCAACCGAATAGGGAAAAAAGAGGCGGCTTGGACGTGGATGGCCTCCTTTCCCTAAGCATGCATGCATATTCTTCATGCACGGCCGAAATTCCTTCCTTTGGCGCACTAAAATAATTACTAGATTAAAGTCCAAATCCCTCTCTTCTTACATAAATACTTGGGTGACATGGTTTTCATGTTAAGGAAACTTTCAACGAGGTAGTAAGCCATGCGATGATCGAATTATCTTAACGTGGCAAGGGCGCGACTACGAAGGTATATCCTTAAGATCTACGCGTAATGTGACGTCTTGATCCGACAATGGAAATGACAAGACGACAATCGAAGGTCATGCCAACGACGCAATCCGACAGTACTTCCGTCGACCTGTCACGAACCGTCACTTTTTCGAGGGTCCACAAACATTCTAGATGCCACAATTCTCCCCTCCTTAGAGAATTTCTTCCTCGAAATTAGACATCTCTTACATGTCATGGAAAAGATGAGGGTACCTTTGCCTCATTTCTCTTTCATTTTCCCATGTGGCCTCTTCCATATCGTGATGTCACCATAATATCTTAACTTATGGAATTTTCTTTATCCGAATGACTTGCCCCTTTCGATCTACTACCCGGATCGACTCTTCCAGGTATCTCACTTTCTCATCCACTTTGATGGCTTCATGATCGAGTATGTGTCCCGCGTTAGGCCGATACTTCCTTAACATCGACACATGGAACACATCATGTAAATTTACCAACTTAGGAGGTAATGCTAGCCGATAAGCTACGTCTCCTATTACTTCAAGTATCTCAAAGGGTCCAACAAATCTGGGACTTAACTTACCCTTTATTCCAAATCATGATATTCCTTTCATTGGGTATACCTTAAGAAATACATGGTCTCCTACATTAAATTCCAAAGGTCTTATACGCTTTTTTGCATAGCTTTTCTGTCGACTTTGGGCTGTCTGAAGTATTTTCCTGATGATCTCAACAACCTTTGTAGTAATTTGTATCAGTTCAAGTCTTGTCAGTTTTCTTTCACCTACCTCATTCCAACAGACAGGGGTCCTACTTCTCCTCCCATATAATGCTTCATAAGGGGCCATGCCTATAGTTTTCTGAAAACTATTATTATATGCAAACTCTACCAAGTTTAACTTTTCATCCCAATTTTCTTTAAAGTCGATGACGCAAGCTCTTAACATGTCCTTTAGTGTCTGGATCACTCTTTCCGTTTGTCCATCTATTTGTGGATGAAAAGCGGTACTAAATTGGAGATTAGTCCCTAAGGCGGTTTGAAGACTTCGCCAAAGGTTTGAAGTAAATCTTGAGTCTCGATCAGACATAATAGTTACAGGAACACCATGTAAGCATATCACTTGGCTTACATATATATCAGCATATTTATCCATCGGATAGTCTACACGAACTGCTAGGAAATGGGCAGACTTAGTCGAGCGATCTACTATCACCCAGATAGAGTCGTGACCACTTGATGCCCTTGGTAATCCTTGCACGAAAACCATTGTCACATGATCGCATTTCCACTATGGTATATCTAACGGTCTCAACAGTCCTATGGGTTTACCGTGTTCCGCTTTCACTTGTTGGCATGTTAAACACTGGGAGACGTGCTTAGCTATATCTGCTTTCATGCCATTCCACCAATACTATTGGCATAAATTTCTGTATATCTTTGTACTACCTTGATGAATACTATAATTACTCCCATGTGCTTCCGACAGGATTTCCCTTTTTACTTCTTCATTATCGGGAACACAGAGTCGTCCTTGGCATCTTACTATTCCATCCTCAAAGACTTGAAATTCTGGTCTTTTTCCTAAAGACACTCCATTTCATAATTTCACAATTTTCGAGTTGGACTCTTGCAGAATTCTAACTTTTTGGATAATTTCCGGTTCAATCCTTAATGCAGTAAGCACACCGGTGAGAAAATCTATTTCCAACTTAAATTTTGAATCTGCGATCGTTTCCAACAAATTCCATTATGTTACTCTTATACTGGCCATGTCTATAATCGACTTACGACTAAGAGCATCTGCCACTTTATTCGCCTTTCCAATATGGTACCGTATTTGACAATTATAATCCTTTAACAATTCCATCCATCTTCTTTGTCTCATGTTTAGTCATTTTTGTGAAAACAAGTATTTCAAACTCTTATGATTTGTATAGATTTCAAATTTCTCTCCATACAGATAATGCCTCAATATTTTCAAAGCAAAAACTATAGCTGCCAATTCTAGGTCATGAGTTGGGTAGTTCAATTCATGGTGTTTCAACTATCTCGATGCATAGGCTATGACCTTGCCGTGCTGCATCAAAATGCATCCTGGTCCTTTGTGAGACGCATCACTATATACCGTGAATTCATCAGATCTAGATGGTATATTTAAGATTGGAGCCATGGTCAACCTTCTTTTAAGTTCCTGAAAGCTCCTTTCACATTCTCCATTCCATTCAAATTTTACGTTCTTCTGAGTCAATTTCATCAAAGGACCTGCAAGTCCCGAGAATCCTTCAATAAACCTTCTATAATAGCCTGCCAGTCCTAAGAAACTCCATATCTCAGTCAGCATTGTGGGTCTCGGCAAATTTACTACCATCTCCACTTTCATTGGGTCTACTACAATTCCTTCTCCTAACACCATGTGCCCCAAAAATATTATCCAGTCTAACCAAAATTCACACTTACTGAATTTGGCATACAATTTATGGTCTCCAAGGGTTTGCAACACTATCTTCAAGTGTCGCTCATGCTCTTCAGGTCCTCTAAAGTATATCAGGATATCATCAATGAAGACAATCACAAATTGATCCAAATAGGGCTTAAATATCCTATTCATCAGGTCCATGAATGCGGCCGGGGCATTCGTCAGTCCAAATGGCATAACTAGGAACTCATAGTGTCCATAGTGAGTCCTAAATGCGGTCTTAGGAATGCCTTACTTCTTAATCCTTAGTTGGTGATATCCCAACCTTAAGTTAATCTTAGAAAAGACCGAACTTCCTTGCAGTTGGTCGAATAGGTCATCAATTGTAGGTAAAGGATACTTATTCTTGACGGTTACCCAGTTCAATTGCCTATAGTCAATGCACAAACGCATCGACCCATCCTTTTTTTTTCACAAACAAGACCAGTGCACCCTAAGGTGAAGCACTTGGCCTAATAAATCCTTTATCGAGCAACTCTTGTAGTTGCACCTTTAATTCCTTCAATTCCATCAAGGCCATCTTGTATGGGGCTTTCGAAATCAGTTCTATTCCAGGCATTAGTTCGATCTCGAACTCAATTTCTCGCTCGGGTGGTAACCCAGGTAGTTCCTTAGGAAATACATCCTGAAATTCCCTGACCACTCGAATTTCATCGAGCTTAGTCTCTTCCCTCGTATAGTCCTTTACTACTGCCAGGTATCCTTAACATCCTTCGTCAAGAAGTGCACGAGCTTCCACTACCGAATAAGAGCTATAGATTCTACTTTTTCCAACGGCAACAAAAAATCTTCGCCGTATGTGGGCTTTTCCTAGTATTTTCTTGTTAAGTATAGTTAAGAGGTTTGTATAACCTTCGAAAAATTCCAAATTAGACCGGTCAGGTGAAACAAATTGGATCACTTTTCTATAACAACCCACCTTAGCCTGCTGCTTACAAAGCCAATCCATTCCTATGATGACATCAAAGTCATACATAGCCATCACGACTAGGTCTATTTCCATATCTCATCCCCCTATGGTTATTTTACACTTTTCACATACCAACGTTGACAACACCATATTCTTTTGCAGCATAGAAACACAAAGAGGCGTCTCAAGAGATGTAGTTTCTATCTTACTCAACTGTCTATACCTTTCAGACACAAAAGAATGCGTAGCACCCGTATCAAACAACGCATATGCCATTTTGCCATTTATAGAAATCGTACTTGAGATAACATTTTTGGAAGCTTCCACTTCCTCTTGGGTGACTGTGTACACCTGTCGTTGTGCTAGTGGCCTTTGTGAATTCCTTGGTAGATGTGGTCCAGCTGCACGTTGCTGCACTTGTCGCATCGAGCTGACATTCGGCTACGACCCATCTTGTGGACAATTTCTCTTAAAGTGTCCTATCTGCCCACAACCATAACATCTCAGTTAGCTATTACAAGGTTCTGGCCCATGTGGTCCACCACACCTCTGGCAAATATTACCCTGGTAGCATACTTTCCCAAAAGTTGGGCCACTCCTAGCTATTCCAAAATTCCCAAAGTTACTATTTTTCTTAGATTCCTAGGGTGACCTCGATCAGGAAAGGGTCTCTTACCTTGTCAAACATCACTAAAGGTCGATTGCCTCCTAGACTCTAATTGCCCTCTATTGACACCTAAATTTTGGCGATTTAGTTTATTTATTTATTGCATAGAAAATTAAGGGTTAATTTTATCCTTGAAAAAATATTAATTGCATAGCATATAGATTTAGGTGCATTTATTTGCATTTTTTGCATTTTATTGGACGGGTGGCGGATGGGTCCAAATTAGATGGACCAGGCCCACGAAGCGAGCAAGTTGGCCCAAGCCCATGTTTTTTTAATGATCGAAAATTATCTCGTCAAAAATAGAGATTTGAAATTTTTTCGAGATATGATGAATTTTTTGGATAGGGCAGATATGAATCAAATATTGCGTTCGAAAAAAGAAATCTTCGTGGATATCTATTTGGAAAAATTAAAACCCTAGTATGTGGTTTCTATAAAGGTCAAACGCGTAGGGTTTTCGGGAGGCCACACATATTGAATACATGGCCATAAAAATAAAAAAAACTCTTTCGTTGGGGGACTTCTATTCTAAAAGGCACGTTGATAGATATACACATGAGAGAGAGAAGGGAGAAGGAACTCTCCCTGCCGTTCCTTCTCCTCTGCCGAACCGAGGAGCCCCCACATTGTGCGAGGCCCTTTGCCGCAGCGTCACACTCGAGCTCAACCGAGACGTTAACGGAGCTACCGCCTTCCTCGCGCTCAACGGTGGCTTGATTCGCTGCTGCCCTGGCGGGACCGTAATTTCTCCTTGCAGCAATCACTCTGTGGCATCCGGGTTTTCATCAAACCTCGAATAAGTAACAGCTTGTCACGGGTTGACGGGAGTATTGACAAACTGCGTCATTAGCACCATTTGTAGACACTTTTTGTTATCGTCATCACCGGTATAGCATTAGGCCATCATTTCATCACCACCCGTCGTTCCGAAACATCAACTTTCGGAGAGAAATTTCCCATTCACAGCTTCATGCACGATTTTCTCCTTGGATAGCCCGGCGAACGGTCTCACCAACGGCCGCGTTTTCTTTCTTTCCTTGGCCGGTCAACCATGCAAACCCTTTGACTCCATGCAGCCACGTCCACTACTCTCCCTCTCGAAGACATGAAGACCATTTGTTCACGCAGCCCATGCGCACGTCAAATGGAGAGTCAACAAGACAAGGTTGTTGACCCATGCAACGATACGAAGCCCACGCCCATGCAGCCTTGCCTAGCATCCCTTCTCCATGCAAGAATGGATATTGAAATTCTTGCAGCCATGTGTACATGCATGATGGTCAAACAAAGGGAAATGTTTAACCCCATGAAGCCCACGTATATGGCCCACGTGAATGAGAATCGTGGAACCGAGATGCTCTGTGCATGTTCTCCTCTTCAGGGGTCAACAATTAGAGGAAGTTGACCATTGCCGCCACGTCAATTGCATAAAGGAGACGAGCTGGCTTTCTTCGGTTAAGTAGCCCGCCAGAGGTGTCAATTTGCTGAAGACACGCATGCATGGTGAGGGGTTGGCCAGCGGAGGCCACGTAACCAGAACCTCGGTGGCCAACGGGGAATCGAAATGAGGACAGCTGCATGCGGAGCAGCTGTCGAGGCCCCGTGCGGCCACAGAGAACGGACACGTCTCTCCCACCCGTCCTTGCATCCTTTTGCCACCGTGAACTCCTTTTCTCTTTGTTGACCGGTGTGTCAACGAAAATAGCAACGGGAGAAAGAGAAATCATGAATTTCCCTTACGTCCAGCTCCCTCTCGGTGCTCACTTCTCCTTTGTTTCCAGCGAGCGCGAGAGAGAAGATTGAGCGAGCGAAAGGGGGAGAGAGCAGCGAATGGCGAGTGCGAGAGAGTGAGCAACGAGGGAAAGGACCGCCCCTCCGCCATGTGCTTGGACGCCACCGCTGTCCCCATCACGCCATAGCTGCCATCCCACTCGAGCCGTAACTGCCGCACCACCGCACCGAACCCCTCACCGTTAACATCATAGGACTTGAGGCAAGTAGAGTCCAAAAACCTACCCTTTGCTTTGCTGTGATGTGTGTTGTGAAGGGTGAAAAACCTTGGATGTGATAGGAGTGATGAAATTCGAAGCTTTGGGGAGTAAGGAGTTGGCCTAGTGTTCTGTTTTTAAAAAGGACAGACTGACCTCCTATGATTTCGTGAGCTGCATGTGACTTTTTGTTTGAAATCTCACCTCGACCTCTTGATGAAAGTTGTAGAGGACATCTTAAGGAGTAACATACAAAAAAGTGAGATAAAATGGACAAGTATTCCTTGGTAAAATGATTTTCCTTTTGAGAAACTAGGTCTGGAATTTGTTGTGCTGACCATTAGTGATTTCGTGGGCTGTAAAGTAGCTTTTTTGTTGAAATCTCACTTCGATTCCTTAATGAACATTGTAGCAGACTTCTTGAGGTATAACATATCAAAAATTTAGAGGAAATGAACAAGTATAGGTCGGTGAAATCGTTGTCCTTTGAAGAAACTGGATCTGGGAAAATGCTATCTCGACCTAGTATGATTCTGAGACTTTTTATAAAATCATCCAGTTGAAATTTGATCTTATATCCTTAACGAAGATTATGGATAACGTTCTGAGGAATAACATACTGAAAATTTAGAAGAAACGGACATGTGTAGGTCGGTGAAACAAATTTTCTTTAAAAGAAGTGAATCTGGAAAAACGACGCCAAGAACAGGAGGGACTAATCATCTATATCTATTAATCTAGAACGAATTGCATTTCGATTTCTTCAAAATATATTTACCTCTAGGTGTTTTCTATAACATATCAAAATTTCAGAATTTACGGAGTCCATTTGTGTATTTAATCGAAATTATTTCTGAAACTGTGCAAACTGAAATATTGAAATTTTGAGAGCTGTGATGCATGTACTGTACTGATTTGTGTGAGAATATATTGGTATGGTGTTCTTCATGAGATATTTATCTCAAGGTCGCGTCTATAATGTGTCAAATTTTCAGAATTTATTAAGACCGTTTACTAATTTTCTTAGAATTTTAACTAAAGGGGTGCATTCTGTTTTATCCGAAAATTGCTGTATTTTCAAAAATAAATGAATTGCTCTATGTGATATAATGTCTTGAGTGATTGCTTTGCTGCACATGTGGTGACATTTGGCATATCACATGACATCAAAAAGGCTGGTTTAAACCTCTGACATTATTGCATCAAATGTTATTTTGAAAATGAGATATATATATATATATATATATATATGTGAATATGCATTTTGATGATGATAATACTGTTGGAGGTGTGAGCCGACGATGCCCCAGGAGTGTCGGGATGCCTAGAGTGTGTGTGCCGGACGCCCGGAGGTGTGAGCCGGATGTCCTCGGGAGTTTCGGGATGCTTGGTGGTATATTGGTACGTAATTCCAGGGGATGCCTGGTGGTATGTCAGTACGTAATTCCAGAAGGTAGGGGTAACCATTTTCATGGTGAGCCCCGGCGATTCCTCGTGATGCCAGGTGGGATGCGAGATGCCCGGAGGTGTGTGCCGGAGGTTCCTCACGATGCCAGGTTGGGTGCGAGCGATATATGAGGGATGCAAACATTGGTCCCTGGGAGAAAGATGAGATCCTTTCGAATATCAAAATGGGAATTGAATCATGCACGTGTGTGTGTGCATATGGCATGGGATATAATTGCCTAGGAAATTGAGTTGATACTATATGGCATTGAGAATGCGATCATGAAGGCATTGAATGGATCTCATGAGAATATATATATGATTGTATGGGTGATATGGATCATGCGCATGTATATGCATATGGCATGGAACATGAATTGCCTTAATGAATGCATCTCATAGAGATATAAGCATGATTGCATGGATGATATGTGCATTTCACATGAAATTGTGGTTGTCTTGCTTGTTGCATTGTGTAGTTTGATGGATCTTTACTGCTGAGTGATTGTACTCACCCCATTTGGGGACTAACATTTCAGACTAGACAAGATATCTCTGCTGCCACTGCCATCGGTAGATGGATCGAGTGGTTGGATATGACCACGAGGGGGAGGATAGCAAAGGAAGGAACTTTTGGACGCCGACACCGAACGATGGACTTTAAGTATACGACTGTTGGAAAAGATGTTGGTCATCTTTTGAAGTATAGCTGAGTATATAAGACCTTGGCATTTTGATGTACCAACGAAAGATGTCCATCTGCTTTATGTAAATAAAGGTGTTCGGCTTTAACTTATAAAATGTTTAGTTGGTGTGCATCGTTTTCTGAATATAGAGAAGGGTGTTGTTGGATACGCTTCCACCATATAAATTGCGCAGGGACCGACCTAAAAGATATAAACCCCCAGGATTGAAAGACCTTTAGGTCAAGCAAGAGAATGGTAATCAAACTATGGCGACCCTAACGGTATTAGAGGGGTGCCACACACTCGAGCAGCCCTCGCATCCCCAACGATCAATGATCTGCTGCTTTTGCTTTAACCCATGAGCAACATCACCACCAGGCGACCATAATTGGAGAAATAACAAACGGTGATTGTTGGATTTAGCATGGCCTAGTCCAAGTAAAAGGCAAGATTCAAGTGGAGGTTTCTGGTCTTGATCTTCGCGGCTTGGGCAGCAAATTCGTTAAGTAAAAATCTGGTAAGAAAAAAGGAATGTTCAAGCGGTAAGATTTGTTCTTTTTCACCGGTTAGGATCTTGAATAAAAATACACGCACAAAGAGGCCTACGTGGGAATCAATTTTCTCGTTGCCATCGTTTTTCCATAATCTCTTGCCGCCACACCTCGAAGTTTTGTTTTGAAGATTTCTCAGGCCATGAGCAGCACTATCCTTCGGCTAGCTGGTTCGTCGAATTATCACAAGGCCAGCATTGACACGTCTTCAGTCCATCAATACCAAGAGGACAAGTTTTGGCAGCTTATCCATCTTCACGGTCAAAGAAAAGTTTAATTTTACAGGTCTTCTTAGAGTAACCAATAGAGATGTCCACAAGACAAACCCAAGGGAGACGACGCATGCTTCCACTTCTCATAAAATCCACGGAAGAAAAATTATGGGCATAAATATTCCTAGTAAAAGAGGATTAGGTAGTCTTTTATTTATTTATTTTTTGTTTGTTTTTATTTTCTTCTTTAGCTTGTTTTTTAGTGAAGTTGTTCCTAAATATATGATTGATATTCCGACATGAAAGTGCCCCTCAAATTAGGGGTTGTTAGTCCGATTTTCGCGCTCGAAATCCGACTCACAATCCCTTGCAAAAATCGACAATCCAATCGCATGCTCGAGATTCGATTTGTGATTTAATTTTAAAATTGGACAACCTGATCTCATGCCCGAGATATGGTACGCCAATTTTCGGATATCAATTTTATCTTGTTTGATTTGATGTCGTGGTGTTTGAGTCAGTTTTATTTTCGTAAAAGGAAAAATCCAAAAAGGGTTTGAATTAGGATTATGTTTTTTTTAATCTTGCATGATTAGAATAGGGATTTTATTTTGAATCATGAAAAAGAAAAGGAAAAAGTGCATTCGTTTAGGATGTTAGTTTCTTTATTATTATCTGAATTGCATGTTTAATTTTAATTTCGAATTTCATAAAAAAGGAAAAAATTAGAATTAGAGCATTATTCGCACGTCATTGCATATTAGATAAAATCACATGTTTAATTTTATGATAGGTTAGTTTTTTTTTTTTTTAAATGCATGTTTAGAAAGCATTTAGAATAGATAGTATTTCACTTTAGTTTGATTTTCATTTTTAGTGATTTTGATTATGAATTTTTGTTAAGTAGAAATGTCATGTGCACGTCATATAGAAGTAGATTCATTTAACTATTATTGCTAGGTCCATTTAGTTAAAAAGTGTCCATCATTAAAATTAGGTCATTCGGTCATATTGCCATATCATTTCATGTTAGATTAGTAGCATGCATTGCATAAGACATTTTTTTTTTTCATTAAACAAGAGAAAATCCTGAAAAAAGAATTTGCGTGTTAATTAGAAATCATATCTAGGACTGTTGATGTGAATTTTGATTTAACATTGCAGATGTTTTCGTTGCTTTGAGGTAAGTTTTTCAATTTATTCATTGTTTTGCTTGGATGTTTAGTTGGTGGTTTGTGCACTCGCATGATGACATCAAATGTTAGGGAGATAAATTAAAATCAATTCAAGCTGCTTGCCAAACATTTTTCAAAAACAAAAGAGAAAGGTACCGAAAGGGCACTTGGATAGACTAGTGTAACCAAGTCCCCGTACCCAAAGTCTCCGGTTTGTAGGAGTAAAATGATTCTCCCATTATTTTTCTTAGGTGTCTAATCGACCTAACACAAACTGATTAATGGCCACTCCCTTTTGCATGCTAAATATTTCAACCTAAGTTGCGAGTTGGTATGGGCTTGGGGGAGCCCGGGCTAAGTCTAGGCTTAGCAACCTATTAGCCTAACCCTAGGTGGTGCACACCCGAAAATTTGGCCGCGACAACTTGGCGACTCCGCTGGGGACTAGAGTTATAACTCTTAGTGGACTTAGGCCAATTTTCTCTTCTTTTGAAAAAATTTTGTATGGTAGCGAGGATCCCAGGTATGTCCCTAACATTTAAGATGTTAAATGTTCTTGTAGATTGAGAGGTATAAGGGGAAGTGATTGCTAACCCTTGCCTTGTAGGTTGGAGTTAGGGATGTATGGTTTATTGTTATGTTGAAGTGTTGCTTGATTTAAACTGTCGTGCATGCCTTACATTTTCACTACACTTTTGCACAC
The DNA here is from genome assembly GCA_014182565.1 of Eucalyptus marginata. Classification (NCBI taxonomy): domain Eukaryota; kingdom Viridiplantae; phylum Streptophyta; class Magnoliopsida; order Myrtales; family Myrtaceae; genus Eucalyptus; species Eucalyptus marginata. The sequence goes on from CM024591.1 coordinate 36,703,657, forward strand.
ACAACCTGCCGCCGGACCTGGGCCGCATAGGATCATCTAGGATGGTATTGAGATGGATACCACTCCGACCGCATGCCCGTGGTACGAGTCACCCATTTCAATCTCGAAGTTTCTTTTTTGGTGTCAAGAGTGTTAGGGACCCTTATGATGTTTTGAAGATGACAAAATAAATCAAAGGCTACTAACATGTTTAATGGTTGAGTAATAGACTATGCAGATGACAGAACATGTAAAGGATATTATCAAAGTCTATGCTTGGAAGAACCAGAACACAAACTCTATGCTAAAGCAGAACATAACAAACTGTGTACAGACCTTAAAGTTAAATCTGTTCAGAAGCAGAATATGTTCAGACTCAGATTGCAAAGTCTATCGCACTCAGACTCAGATTGTAAAGTCTATTGCTCTCAGACTTTACATCTAGATTCGACAGAACGTCACACAAGCCCCGAAGATATAACGTCTAGTGATCTGGTTTGGATTCTACATCAAGATTGATTTGATTGACTCAATCTAATTGATTGATAATTGGATCTTGAAGACAAGAGCTTTCTATATGAAGAAGCTTTACTTATGGAAACCAAGATTCTGTTTGTATGGGCGATCGGAATCAATTTGGGATTTTACTTTTATCACTCAACGGCTACCAAATCTTCTAGATACATATATGTTCAATGAGTAGATTGGAAGACGATCCTCAAGATGCTGTCCAATGGCTAGTTTGGAAGTGGAGGTGTATTTAAGGAGATGAAGGACCGATGAACAACTAAGAGACGGAGCATAGAATTTATAATTCCAAAGTTTGAGCAACTTCTATCATACACTTGTCTCTGTGAGCTTAAACGTTTGTGATCATGAGAGAAATACCAAAAGAGTGACTTAGTGAGATAGTGTGATCTACAACTAAGTGTTTGCACTCAAAGTTGTAATCTCTTGTTGATTGCATAGTGGAATCCAGCCAAGAAGGCTGTTAGCGTGGGAGAGTGGACGTAGGCTTGGATTAAGCCGAACCACTATAAACATTGTGTTCTTATTCCCTTCCCTCAACTCATTTATTTTATTCCGCATATATTTGTCAAAGTTTTATTTAAACACCTATTCACCCCCCCCCCCTCTAGGTGTTCATAGTAGCACTTTCAATTGGTATCAGAGCCAAGTGCTTGGTTTATAAAAGTGTTTTTACTTTTGAGCTAAAGATCTTTTATGGCTAGTCTATTGGCACCAGGACTTATGGAGGGACAAAGCAACACAAGGCCACCATATTTTGATGGAAAGGAATACAACGTGTGGAAGAACAAAATGAAAGCATTCCTAAGATCCAGAGATCCCTTGCAATGGGATGTTGTGGAAAGAGGAATCGATCCCACTACCGTGTCTACATCAAATAAGAATGGCAAAGACAAAGAAACCAAACCCCCTGCTCATATGTCTTGGACGGAGATGTCCAAAAGAGAAGCGCTTGATGCAAAAGCCATTTATTCTTTATATTGTTGTTTATCTTCTCTTGAATATAATAGAATCTCTTCATGTGAAACAGCAAAAGAAGTTTGGAATAGACTTCATGTTACATATGAAGGGACTGATCGTGTAAAAGAGACAAAAGTAAACTTTCTGCTCGACAAATATGAATCCTTCAAGATGAAGCAAGGAGAGTCGATTGGAGATATGTTCAGCCGTTTTACATAAATTGTAAATGGTTTAGCATTTCAAGGTCATCGAATTTCTTATCAAATGAAGGTCAACAAACTCTTGCGAGGTCTCTCAAAAGATTAGAACCATATCAAGACCTCAATTCGGGAGACTTGGAGGATTATGCCACTTTCCGTTGATGAATTGATTGGCACTCTTCAATCCTACGAAGTGGAACAAATCAATGAAGAAGATCTGGAAGGTAAGAAGTCCATCACTTTAATATCTAACACTGATTTTGATGATACAGATTCTGAAAATGATACGGACGACAAAGAACTTGCTTTTATGATCAAGAAATTCAAAAGATTAATAGAAAAGAACGGAAATTTCGTGGAAGAAGACAACACAAGCAGAATGAGCAGAAAGAACCATGAAAGAAGATGATGAGCAAGGAAATCTATGCTTGATGGCACATTCAAAATCTGAATTTGAATCTGACTCAGACACAGAGTCTGACTCAGATACAGACTCAGAATCCGATGAGGAAATTGAGGTAAGCCATTCAAAAATTCCTCTCAAAGTTTCAAAGTATATAAATGAGCTCTGCTTAAATCTCAAATCTTCTATTAAAAGGATCTCCAAACTTAAAAAGGAGAATTCTTGGCTTAGGCAACAAGATCTTTCTCAAAAAGAAAAGTTTGAAATTTTGCAAAAAGATTTTCTACAAATAAAAGAAAGTCGAGATTTACTTGTCAAAGAAAATGATTTTTAAAGAAAGAATTTTCAAATATTTCGACAAGATTTTCAAATGGATCAAAAACATTATAGCATATCCTTTCTATACAAGTTCCTTACTATAATAAGTCGGGACTTGGTTTTAAAAAGGAAAGTGATTCTCTAATAGATTTTCCTAAAGTCAAGGAGAGACTTAGACAAAGACCTCCTAGATTTGCGTACAAGAAGCATTGTGAAAGGATTTTTACAAAACCTGTTGGTCGAAATGCCTTCAAGTGTTCAAATTGTGGAGATTTGGAACACTTAGAGAAAGAATGTCCTAAAGTCTGGAGACCTATTAAGAAAGATTGGGTAAATGCAGCATACTCTACTAACTCTCATGGACCCAAGAAAAAATGGGTACCAAAGAAAAGATGAGTTATTTTTACAGGATATAAAGGAAAAGAAGAAAGAGAAATTGGTAAGGGAGGTATATATTTTTCAATTTGGTTTGGATACAAAATTTAAAAATTCTCATTATATTTATATTATCTTCGTGCCTTGATTGATTTAGATAATGATCATATCCTATGATTGGTTTTATTGAAGAAAGAATCGCGTGATTTTTTTTAACTCGTGAGTCGCGATTTGATACATGTGATCATTTTGTTTAGAGACAATTGAATTTATTTGGTTTGATTTTATACTCTCAAATTGTCATATTTAGCAAAGTGAAAATCTGTTCTACGTGATGTTCATTATGGAAGATATTCCTAGATATTCAAGGATTTTGTTCTCCCTGATTTTATTATGCTTTGACTAAGTGAGAATTTCTTTTTCAAGATATTATTGCGCATAATGTTCTTTCTTTGAATACTTTGTTATGATGAATCAAGAAAGAATATTTTTTTATCTATGGACATTTTCTGTTTTACTCTAACGAAAAGGAAGGATCCAAATTGATGGATACCAAAAAGGAAATGAGTTGATTGCAGGAAATTCAATAAGGCAAGAATGATTGCGAATCTACGCAGATTTTGGTGCAATCAGAAAAGTATCTCCTACGAAGATTGGTAATGATCTTTTTTAATCAATGGTATATTTCGAACATATACCTTGGTAAGAGATTTTTTTTTTTATCATCCCGCCTTACAAATTTCTACGTGCATTTATCCTGATTTTGGACGATTGCTTATCATTTATATTGCAAATATTTCTTCTCATAAATATTAGGCATTGCAATATATTTTTTTTTACTTGATTTGGCACGTGATAGCAATATCATCTTTCTTTTTGTGAAATGCATTTATAATATATTTTTGAGATTTATGCTCAAGGAAATCCCTTTGATCTAAAAATATATTATTGCATATTCAAGGACACTCTTGCTATATTTTTAGAAGATATCTCATATCTAGCAAGTTTGATCCATAAATAAAAGGAATGTATTATGTGCAAAGATTATTATCTATTATGCAAGATTTTGTAGGTGGCAATAGAATCTTCCATTTGAATTTTGGAAAGCTCGATTAAAAAATTATGGAGATTCTATACTATTTTCTGAAGGCCCAGAAATTCCATTCCTTGTGCAAAATTTTTGCGAATTATTGGGAAATCCTTAAGTGTCGTACGAAAGTTTATTAAGTTTATGCATGTTGAATTCGAGAAGAGCTTGATTGAAGAAAATAAATTTTTGCCTCGAATTTCAAAATGCAAGTGATCATTGTGGATGTTGTCGCTGCAAAGGAAATATTGGAAAAATATTCTATTCAACGTGCACAAGCAACAATTGTTTCTATTTGCAAATATTGTCATGATGACAGGGGGAGAAAGCGAATCCAAGAGAAAGGAAAGAATCATGATCACCTCAAAAAGGCAACAAATTGAGGGGGAGCTTTCATCAATTATGGAAAAATCTTTTTGAATTGATTGTGATCTTGATTATTATGGAAGGAAGGAAAAGGTAAATGTGTTAGAACTTACCAAGTTCTACAAAATCTAGTAAGTGCATCTTTTACTACCTTTTGTCATTAATAAATCTTTTATTGATATTATCATTTTATTATGACAAAAAGGATAATTCAATATTATAATGCATCATGTGATCGAAGTGAGCTATATTGCATATCTTTAATATTCGATTTACTTTATAAAAGTTGATTTTTCGAAATTGTGTTTCATGCAAGACATATATTTATCATTTTATATTCTCTACATGACTCTTTGTTATTGCTTTTTGATTATGACAAAAAGGGGAGAGAATATGAATATGCATATGTGTTGATTGGTTGATTTTATTTATTGCATAATATTGAGCTGCGATTATTTTTCTATATATTGTTATGCTCAATCTATTTGCTATCTTCTTATATCCTTTGATTTAAATTAATATCTTTAAAAGTATGTTTACAAATATGCATATTCAGAGATTGTTTTTCATCATCAAAAAGGGGGAGATTGTTAGGGAAATCCCTTATGATGTTTTGAATATGACAAAATAAATCAAAGGCTACTAATATGTTTAATGGTTGAAGTAATAGACTATGCAGATGATAGAACATGTAAAGGATATTGTCGAAGTCTATGCTTGGAAGAACCAAAAGACAGACACTATGCTGAAGCTGAACTAGGTACAGATCTTAAAGCTAAATCTGTTCAGAAGCATAATATGTTCAGACTTAGATTGCAAAGTCTATCGCACTCAGACTCAGATTGTAAAGTTTATTGCACTCAGACTTTACATCCAGATTCGACAAAACGTAACACAAACCCCGAAGATATAACGGCTAGTGATCTGGTTTGGATTTCACATCATGATTGATTTGATTAACTTAATCTAATTGATTAACAATTAGATCTTGAAGACAAGAACTTTCTATACGAAGAAGCTCTAGTTATGGAAACTAAGATTCTGTTTGTATGGGCGATCGGAATCAATATGGGATTCTACTTTTGTCACTCAACGGCTACCAAATCTTCTAGATATAGATATGTGCAATGGGTAGATTGGAAAACAATCTTTGAGATGCTGTCCAACGGCTAGTTTGGAGGTGGAGGAGTATTTAAGGAGATGAAGGACCGATGAGCAAGTAAGATAGACGGAGCGTAGAATTTATAATTCCAAAGTTTGAGCAACCTTCGATCATACACTTGTCTCGTGAGCTTAAACGTTTGTGATCTTGAGAGAAATACCAAAAGAGTAACTTAGTGAGATAGTGTGATCTACTACTAAGTGTTTGCACTCAAAGTTGTAGTCTCTTATTGATTGCATAGTGGAATCCAGCATAAGGCTGTTAACGTGGGAGAGTGGACATAGGCTTGATCTATGCCGAACCACTATAAACCTTGTGTTCTTATTCTCTTCCTTGAACTTTATTTTATTCCACATACATTTGCCAAGGTTTCGTTTAAACACCTATTCACCCCCTTCTAGATGTTCATACTAGCACTTTCAATTGATATTTTTCTATATATTGTTATGCTCAATCTATTTGCTATCTTTTGATATCCTTTGATTTAAATTAATATTTTTAAAAGTATGTTTACAAACTTGCATATTCAGAGATTGTTTTGTCATCATCAAAAAGGGGGAGATTGTTAGGGAAATCCCTTATGATGTTTTGAAGATGACAAAATAAATAAAAGGCTACTAACATGTTTGATGGTTGAGTAATAGATTATGCAGATGATAGAACATGTAAATGATATTATCAAAGTCTATGCTTGGAAGAACCAGAAGACAGACTCTATACTAAAGCAGAACATAACAGACTGTGTACAGACCTTAAAGTTAAATTTGTTCAGAAGCAGAATATGTTCAGACTCAAATTGCAAAGTCTATCGCACTCAGACTCAGATTGTAAAGTCTATTACTCTCAGACTTTACAACCAGATTCGACATAACGTAACACAAGCCCCGAAGATATAACAGCTAGTGATCTGGTTTGGATTCTACATCAAGATTGATTTGATTGACTCAATCTAATTGATTGACAATTGGATCTTGAAGACAAGAACTTTCTATACGAAGAAGCTTTACTTATGGAAACCAAGATTCTGTTTGTATGGGCGATCGGAATCAATTTGGGATTCTACTTTTATCACTCAACGGCTACCAAATCTTCTGGATACAAATCTGTCCAATGGGTAGATTGGAAGACGATCCCCAAGATGCTGTCCAACGGTTAGTTTGGAAGTGGAGGAGTATTTAAGGAGATGAAGGACCGATGAGCAACTAAGAGACGGAGCGTAGAATTTATAATTCCAAAGTTTGAGCAACTTCTATCATACACTTGTCTCTGTGAGCTTAAACGTTTGTGATCGTGAGAGAAATACCAAAGAGTGACTTAGTGAGATAGTGTGATCTACTACTAAGTGTTTGCACTCAAAGTTGTAATCTCTTGTTGATTGCATAGTGGAATCCAGCCAAGAAGGCTGTTAGCGTGGGAGAGTGGACGTAGGCTTGGATTAAGTCGAACCACTATAAACATTGTGTTCTTATTCTCTTCCCTCAACTCATTTATTTTATTCTGCATATATTTGTTAAGGTTTTGTTTAAACACCTATTCACCCCCCCCTCTAGGTGTTCATACTAGCACTTTCAAAGAGTACCCACCTCGGTTCGCATGCTCGCGACCTGGGTCGGCTCTTTGACCAAGCCGAAGTCATGAGGACCCGACATAGTCCATACACCCGTGGCTAGTCTGATCATCCTTGTGGCTTCACATTGCTAAGCCTGTCTAGAGTAGAAATCGAAACTCACATCTCATGCAGATGTCTATGTGATTGCTATTGATTTTCCTTGGTGAAGTAAGTCTTTGATCCCTATACTATGCAATTTACTTATTTTGTTAGACTTTTGGTCCATCCATGACAATCTAAGTGAGGCATTGGATCTAATTCCTTTGTCAATTAGAAATGAAATGAGGAAATTGTCATGTAATGAATTATTTGGAAAATAAAAAAAAAATTGGAAATTCGTTTTCAATTCATGTTAGGAGGTTTCAAATTGTGGCTTTTCCTAGTCCATTTTTGGGAAAATTTCGTCCCTCCTAGGGCATCCCATATCCTTATTTTCCTAGTCCATTTTTAGGGAATCCTCTTCATGAGTGGACTTTTCGTGACCAAAAGAATAGATTGTTGTCATTGAGTGACTCCCTATTTACACCTAGTACTTACATATTTTTATTCATTTGAATTAGGTGATAACAGATCTTTCACGTTCGCCCATAATTACGCGATCAAGAGTTAGAATGGCCGGCCAAAATGAAATGCGTGATCGTATGTCTACTGTGGAGGTCCAACTCCGACAAGTGCTCGCCTCTATGCAGCTTGTGCCAGATCAACTCCAATTCCTCTGAGCGAATCCAACTCCTGCACCTGCTCTCCTCGAGATAGTAGTTTCAAAGACGACAAACAGGGCCCAAATGATGACGACATGCCTGGGCTGGAAGATGACCCATCGTTGATCATCGCCGAAAAGGCTAAGCTTGACAACGTCCCTAAGATGGAGCAAGATGAACGCGTTGCGAAACTTGAGGAGAAAGTGAAGCAATTGCAAGAGTCACATAGTTCACTGTCGTTCGACTTGTCCTTGTATGAAAAGGTCAAGATGTCGAAGAAGTTTAAGATGCCAAAGTTCAAGAAATACAATGGTACTTCCTGCCCAAAAGCTCATTTGCAGATGTACCACGTACGTATAGCCCAATATGTCAAGATTGAGCCATTCATGATTCAATCATTCCATGCAAGTTTGATTGGGCCCGCACTGAGCTGGTACATGATGAAGAATGTCAATCTTCTCAACACCTAGAATGAAATGGCTAATGCGTTCCTCAAGCAATATAAGTTCAATATGGATATTGCGCCTTTTCGAGAAGATCTTGAGAGGATGGAGAAGAAGCGGAGTGAATCATTCAAGGAGTATGCCATGAGATGGTGAAATCTGGCGGCTCAAATCACTCCTGAGCCCACTAACAAGGAGCTGATGAAGTTGTTTGTCAAAACTCTCCCGTTTGAGTTCCATAACCGGATGGCTAGCACGTACATTGAGAACTTCAATTAACTTATCCCGATGGGTGAACAGATCGAAGTTGGGCTAAAAGATTGATGGTTTAATGAATCGACCCATCAAGGCAAAAGGTTCACCATGAGGAAAGAGCAAGAACCTAGCATAGAAATCAATGTTGCATATGCACAATCTAGCAAGCCTTCGATTGTTCATGCCCCCATAATCAACAACGCGGAAGCCGACCAATCGCGCCTCGGCAGTTTGTTAAGAGGCAGTTCACTCCTCTTCCTAGCCCTCTGTCCCAGGTCTTAAAGGTCCTTCAAAAGAAGGGATTACTGTCCTATGAGCCAAAGCGACCCAATGCTGAAAATCTTTTTAACTACGACCCCTCTAAGAAATGCGAATACCATATGGGAGAAGTAGGACATTCGACTGATGAATGCATGACCTTGAAGCATAAGGTCCAAAACTTATTGGACACCAAGGCATTGCCTTCGGTACCGCTCAACCGAATGTCAAGAAGAATCCTCTACCTGAGCATGAGGATATGGTGAATGCCATTGATGAAGGACCTCTTGAAGAAATGGGTCTTGGCCCGCAAGAGTAACTTGTTACTTTTGCACATTCCCCTGCATGGGAATTTTTATTGCTTTCTAGGAATTGTTTTCGATTTCTTCTTTTTCGCTTTCTTCTTAGGGTTTGAATCGCATTTTCCATTCAATAAATTGTAATTGATTGATGAATTTCAATAAAATTACAAGTTTTATTTTGAAGGCATGATGAGGTACACCAAATTAGCCCGGTGATGATATCCAACCGATAAACAAAAGAAAAATCCAAGGAGAATTAGAGGCACAGGCTTCATCATGCTTTCTCGTGTCAAAATGTTTTAAAAAAAAAATGTTTTTCCAATTGCTTTTCAAAAAAAAAAAATTCAAAAAAATCTGTTTTACCCCATTTGTTCTTTTTGATCCATCTACATTCTGTTTCAGGGATGGTTTTATCGCATGCAAAGGTGTGAAAATAGTTCAATCCAATTCCAGATTCTGGGGGCAAGTTTGCTCCAAATTATGGTGGTCCATATATAGTGAAGAAGGTGCTTCATGGAGGTGCCTTAATCCTGGCAGAAATAGATGGTCGTGAATTTTCTACTCCTATTGGTTCTGATGCTATCAAGAAGAATTACCCATGATTGAATTTGTCACGCTGTGTTTTGAACTGCAAGCATTTTTATAATGAATAAATTGCCTCAATGAGTTGCAAGTTCAATTGTTCAAATTTGTTACAAATCTTGCATGTTTTCCCTGATGAATTGTGTGAGATAAATTGAATGTGCCAAATGGGATACTTTGGAATGATGAAAGGCAAACCTTGTTTCATACACTATTTCATACACCAATCCCTGGTGAGTTGTGTGGAAAAATTCCATGCCCATGAGGAAAAGGGTGATCTCGCAAAGGGTACGTCAACCGAGGTGATGAAAGGCAATTTTGTTTCTTCTACCGAAACACTACAGGTATACCATTGTTTAGCCATTTAAGCTCACACACATGAAAAGGTTTTTAAATTATCCCTGTCAATGATCATCCCATATTGGGACAAATTTGAAATGAATGATAGGAGTTTTCTTACTCACACTTGCATCAATCTTTGAGTATTGCTTTCGCAGTGTAACTTGTACGATAATTTGAAGTGCCTTAGGATGATGAAGAGCAGTTCTTTCTTTATCCTATACATTTTATCCATTGCATAGCCCACTTAAGCCTATGAATTCATTTCACATTAAACCTAGTTGGTGATTATCCCCCACATGGGGCAAGGCAAGAAAAGCAAACCACTCAAGTAGCATGATTTACAATGCTATTAAAAGATGGAGGCTGTGCAAGTCCAAAGAAGTAAGTGCAAAAAAATTAGGCATGAAAAAGCAGTATGCCTGGTAAAAGCAAGGCCAATGCCCCGGAAAGAAAAGGTCAAACATTGGTTGAAGTCGTATCCCCAATAAGGTGGTACTAAAAAACCCAAATGCTAAAATGTTACATTCAATGGAGTTTGGATTATGGCGAAAATCTTCAATGGTGAAGAAGAAAAATTGGAGATGTCAAGATGATCACCGACTTTGACCTCCTAAACACTTTTTGAGCCTAATGATCATTTCGTTTCTCAACCCATGAACCAAGCCTACGTTACGTCCCTTGCAAAGTCTCTTCAGATTATGGCACTTGAATTAACGTAAAAGTTCATATGTTTGAAAGCATCGCTTGAAGAAGTGCGGATAAGATAATTTTTGCTTCATTCCGTATGTTTCTTGACTTGTAAACCCCAAGATGTTTGTGGAACATCACTCATTTTTTATTAGCCTCGACTCAAAGAGTCTCATTTGCTAAGCCGTTAACCAAGCCTATATTACGGTCCCTATTAAAGACCTCTCAGATTGGTAAGGTCGTACCACTTGCGAGATTGCTCAGACCTTTGTTTGACAGGATGATGGTAAGATAGAGTAACTTTCAAGATCCTACATCAATGGTCAAGATGAAATGGCCCTGTTAATGAGGACGAGTGAAAAGTCCTTTCAGACCGAAAGATCTCTCATTTGACATATCCATGACATTCATGTGTTTAGATCGGAATATTCTTTTGAAATCCTCCCCAATGGAAATTAGGTTATGCAAGATTGGTAGAAATCATCACGCATGAACTTCACTTGAATTAATGCATGTTTGTGATTACAAATGCAAGTTTTCTCTCTTATGACTATGTTTTATAGGAGACATATTCCCCAGGAGTAGAAATGTCACCAGGTAACTGTATCTCTATCCATACCTTGAATACTTGTCGTTGCGCAAGTATTCCCTTTTTGAATACATTGACACTTGATTAAGTTGTTCCCAAAGATTTTTTTTTTCCAAATTACAATGCTAGGCGACCGAAGAATGGTTCGGGTCCTAGCCAAGCAAAACCTCCGTTTAGGCGACCATAGAGTCATACGGGTCCTAAACAACATTTATTGCTCTAACAGGTGACCGTAGAATGGTATGGGTCCTGGAAAAGCAATTTCCCCATTCGGGCAACCGTAGAATGGTATGAGTCCTGAAAAATCAATTTTCCATCAAGGTGACCGTAGAATGGTACGGTACCTAGACAACATTTATTTCCCCGTCGATGCGACCGTAGAATGATACGGGTCCTAGACAACATTTATTTCCCTATTCAGGCAACCGTAGAATGGTACGAGTCCTAGAAGGCAAATCCCCGTTTAGGCGACCGTAGAATGATACGAGTCCTAAACACAACCAAATACTGCTATACAAGGCGACCTTAGAATGGTATGGGTCCTAGGAAAACGGTTCTTCAATCTTCCTCGTTATACCTTAGTCTGGATCTAGGTATCTCGAGTTTAAAAATCTTGACATCTCTGTTTGGACCCGGATGTCTTGATTCTTTTTGTTGAACATTTCACTCTGGATGTAAATGTTCTTCGATTCTCCTCGTCATACTTTAGTCTGGATCTAAGTATTTCGAGTTAAAAAAATTTAGACATCTCTGTCTAGACCCGGATGTCTTAATTATTTTCGTCTAAACATTTCACTTTGGATGTGAATGTTTTTTCAATATTTCTCGTTATACCTTAGTCTGGATTTATGTATTTCGAGCTTCAAATATCTTGACATCTCAGTTTGGACCCGGATGTCTTGATTCTTTTCGTTGAACATTTCACTTTGGATGTGAATGCTTTTCGAGCTTTCTCGTTATATCTTAGTTTGGATCTAGGTATTTCGAGCTGTTTTTTTTTTTTTAAATCTTGACATCTCAGTCTGGATCTAGATGTCTCAATTCTTTTCATTGAACATTTCACTTTGGATGTGTGCGTTCTTCCTAATCTCAATGTCTCAATCTATTACCTGTTTGACTATTCAAGGAGCCTGAGTGAGAGTTGAGTACTTGTGGAGTAAATAGGAATTTATCAGGTACCTCAAAATGCTTTACCGCACTGACTGGTAAGTAATTGTAGGTACATTCTTTCCTTTCACATCATGCATTTGCATTAGCATTTTCATGCATCATATAAATTGCATCTTTTTTAAAAAATGGGTTTCATTTCCTGAGAAAAAAATCATTAAATGCATATGCATGGTCAAAATTTAGGTCTTAGTTTGTCTTTGAAAGCAACCTCTATGAGCTCACCTTCAAAGAGGGACAGCTGTTGACACCTAAATTTTGGCGATTTAGTTTATTTATTTATTGCATAGAAAATTAAGGGTTAATTTTATCCTTGAAAAAAATATTAATTGCATAGCATATAGATATAGGTGCATTTATTTGCATTTTTTGCATTTTATTGGACCGGTGGTGGATGGGTTCAAATTAGATGGGCCAGGCCCACGAATCGAGCAAGTAGGCCCAAGCTCATGTTTTTTTAATGATAAAAAATTATCTCGTCAAAAATAGAGATTTGAAATTTCTTCAGGATATGATGAATTTTTTGGATAGGGCGAGATATGAAGCAAATATTGCATTCGAAAAAAAAAAAGAAATCTTCGTGGACATCTATTTATAAAAATTAAAACCCTCGTATGTGGTTTATATAAAGGTTAAACGTGTAGGGTTTTTGGGAGGCCACACATATTGAATACAAAGCCATAAAAAAAAAAAACTCTTTCGTTGGGGGACTTCTATTCTAAAAGGCACGTTGATAGATATACACGTGAGAGAGAGAAGAGAGAAGGAACTCTCCCCGCCGTTCCTTCTCCTCTGCCAAACCGAAGAGCCCCCACATTGTGCGAGGCCCTTTGCCACATCGTCACACCCGAGCTCAACCGAGACGTTAACGGAGCTACCTCCTTCCTCGCACTCAACGGTGGCTTGATTCGCTGCTGCCCCGGCAGGACCGTAATTTCTCCTTGCAACAATCACTCGAGCAGCCCTCGCATCCTCGACGATCAACGATCTGCTGCTTTTGCTTTAACCCACGAGCAACATCACCCCAAGCGACCATAATTGGAGAAATAGCAAACGGTGATTGTTGGATTTAGCATGGCCTGGTCCAAGTAAAAGGCAAGATTCAAGCAGAGGTTTCTGGTCTTGATCTTCGTGGCTTGGGCAGCAAATTCGTTAACTAAAAATCTGGTAAGAAAAAGGGAATGTTCAAGCAATAAGATTTGTTCTTTTTGACCGGTTAGGATCTTGAATAAAAATATACACACAAAGAGGCCTACACGGGAATAAGTTTTCTTGTTGCCATCGTTTTTCCATAATCTCTTGCCGCCGCACCTAGAAGTTTTGTTTTGCAGATTTCTCAGGCCATGAGCAGCACTATCCTTCGGCCAGCTGATTCGTCGAATCATCACAAGGCCAGCATTGACTTGTCTTCAGTCCATCAATACCAAGAGAACAAGTTCTGGCAACTTATCCATCCTCACGGTCAAAGAAAAGTTTAATTTTACAGGTCTTCTCAGAGTAACCAACAGAGATGTCCACAAGACAAACCCAAGGGAGAGGACGCATGCTTCCACTTCTCATAAAATCCGCGGAAGAAAAATTATGGGCATAAATATTCCTAGTAAAAGAGGATTAGGTAGTCTTTTATTTATTTATTCTTTGTTTGTTTTTATTTTCTTCTATAGCTTGGTTTTTAGTGAAGTTGTTCCTAAATATATAATTGATATTCCGACATGAAAGTGCCCCTCAAATTAGGGGTTGTCAGTCCGATTTTGGCGCTCGAAATCCGACTCGCAATCCCTTGCAAAAATCGACAATCCGATCTCATGGTCGAGATTTGATTCGCGATTTAATTTTAAAATTGGACAACCCGATCTCATGCGTGAGATATGGTTCGTCAATTTTCGGATATCAATTTTATCTTGTTTGATTTGATGTCGTGGTGTTTCCGTAAGTTTTATTTTCGTAAAAGGAAAAATCCAAAAGAGTTTGAATTAGGATTAGGTTTTTTTATCTTGCATGATTAGAATAGGGATTTTATTTTGAATCGGAAAAGAAAAGGAAAAAGTGCATTCGTTTCAAATGTTAGTTTCTTTATTATTATCTGAATTACATGTTTAATTTTAATTTCGAATTTCATAAAAAGGAAAAAAAATAGAATTAGAGCATTATTTGCACGTCATTGCATATTAGATAAAATTGCATGTTTAATTTTAAGTCTAGATAGATTTTTAGATGGATTGCATGATATATTAGTTTTTTTTTTTTTTTTTAAATGCATGTTTAGAAAGCATTTAGAATAGATAGTATTTCACTTTAGTTTGATTTTCATTTTTAGTGATTTTAATTATGAATTTTTGTTAAGTAGAAATGTCCTGTGCACGTCATATTGAAGTAGATTCATTTAGCTATTATTGCTAGGTCCATTTAGTTAAAAAGTGTCCATCATTAGAATTAGGTCATTCGGTCATATTGCCATATCATTTCATGTTAGATTAGTAGCATGCATTGCATAAGACATTTTTTTTTTTCATTAAACAAGAGAAAATCCTGAAAAAAGAATTTGCGTGTAAATTAGAAATCATATCTAGGACTGTTGATGTGAATTCTGATTTAACATTGCAGATGCTTTCGTTGCGTTGAGGTAAGTTTTTCAATTTATTCATTGTTTTACTTGGATGTTTAGTTGTTGTTTGCGTAGTCGCATGATGACATCACATGTTAGGGAGATAAATTAAAATCAATTCAAGCTGCTTGCCAAACATTTTTCAAAAACAAAAGAGAAAGGTAGCGAAAGGGCACTAGGATAGACTAGTGTAACCAAGTCCCCGTACCCAAAGTCTCTGGTTCGTAGGAGTAAAATGATTCTCCCATTATTTTAATTAGGTGTCTAATCGACCTACCACAAACTGATTAGTGGCCACTCCTTTTTGCATGCTAGATATTTGAACCTAAGTTGTGAGTTTGTATGGGCTTGGGAGAGCTCGAGCTAAGTCTAGGCTTAGCAATCCATTAGCCTAACCCTAGGTGGTGCACACCCGAAAATTTGGTCGCGACACCCTCTCATTAATTCCCGCTCCACCAACTGTGTCATTTCATAAATCTCAGTATAATGTCTTATATTCAAAGGCACTAGTTATTTCCTGATATTAGTTCTTAGCCCCTTTAGGAATCTCTTAGCCTTTTCCTCTCGATCCTTAATTAACCTAGGACCATACCTAGACAATTCAGAAAATTTTGCTTCATACTGGTCTACCGTCAGCCCCCTTTGTTCTAACTAAACAAATTCTGTGATTTTCTTATCTCAGGCACAACCAGAGAAATGCTTTCTATTGAAAGCTCTAACAAATTCATCCCAGTTTATGTTAGTACCAGGTGGAAAGATCGTGTCCCTTGAAGCTCTCCACCAAAATTTTGCATTTCCCTCCAATTGGTACTCTGCTAAGGTTATCTTTTTAGCATCATTACAGTTCAACAACTGGAAAATCTATTCTATTCCATCAATCCATTGTTCCACCTCCTTAGGACTTCCCATTCAACTAAACTTAGGTGGTTTCAACTTCAGGAATTGTTCCACTAGTCCTTAAGGGCGACGTTCTGCTCCAGGTTGTTACTAAGCTTGCCTTTCCATTAAATTTCCTATATTGGCCAATGCCTGTAGGATATCTTCCATCCAGGGTTTAGCCCTTGAAGCAGAGGCTTCAGCTCTTGATAGGTGAGAACTCCCAGTTTGTACCATAACTTCCTACAGTTTACCAAGCATTTGCCTCAGGAACAATTAGTGACTTAACGTCACTGGTCAAGTAATAAAATAAAGGTGTTACTAAAGTCACATAAGTAACATAAAATGTTACCTGCATGCAAAGGTAACTCACAATCGTTACCAGTATTTTAGGAGTGAACTCAATCACCTGTTGTTCGAAGTTAGTCGACTACCCTTGGTTAGTGTCCTCTAATGTGCATTATTATATCTTCATTTCCTGTTAATGCACCTTATCACTCCAAACAAAACCAAAGCTCCGATACCACTCGAGCTGTGACACCCCTTGACGGCCCCCGATCCGTTAAGGTCGCCACAAATCACTACCTTTCTCCTAACCTGAAAGTCTGTTACTTTGATACCATAGAATTTTTGATAAGTCCATTAGTTCTGGGGATTTATATCTTTTCCATTGGTCCCTGCGCAGAATATGGCGGAAGCGTATCCAACAACTCCCTTTCCTGTATTCAAAAACGATGCACACCAACTAAACACGTTTATAGGTAATTGCCGAACACTTTTGTTTACATAAACTAGATGGACATTTTTAGTTGGTACACCAATATGTTGTAGTTTTCTATACCCGGTCCGTTTGCTGGTGGCGATGGCAGTGGCCCCAACGTTCGTCCATCCCGATGGACAAATACAGCAACATACTCCTGGAGTACCGGGTCGATGGGAGGACCGGTATCAAACATCAATATCACTCTCACCCGTACAAACGTCAATCCTCGCACCTCAGGGTCCTGATGCTCCGACCATTCCCATTGTAAGTCGATCGGGACTCCATAAAATGTGCCGGGCGGTACAGGCAGCAGAGGCATCTTACCTAGTATGAAATGTTAGTCCCCAAAAGGGGTGATTACAACCACCCAGCAACGAAAGATCTACTAAACTATATCGCGCAGAACCATCACTATCTAATTTCATGCAAGACAGACAAAACATATAATCAAAGGAATGAGAGTATGGATCAACTCAATAGAACTTTTCAAACTAATAGCAAGTGCGGTTTCAAAAACCAAAATGCATTATTTCAGTCACAAGGGTCCCAATTATAGGGCCAAACTATTATGAAATGTCCAATGCCATGCCACACAATTTTGTCCCATAATTAGGCACAATTTAATAGAATCATCAGTTTTAGAACTCAAAAGATTTTTCTCCCGAAGGACCAGTGTTTGCGTCCCTCCGGGCATTCGCACCCAACCTGGCGTTGCGAAAGACTCCGGTTTTCAGTCATCGGGCATCCGGAGCGTGTCATGTCTCACCTCCAAGCATCTCGCACCTCACCTAGCGTCACGAGGAATCTCTGGAGCTAACCACGACAATGGTTGCCCCTACCCTCTGGAATCATCCGGGCATCCCGACACTCCCGGGGTCCCTCTGGGGCTCACCGGTCCCCATGCATCCAAAGGCATCGACACCTACGATACTACAGGCAACCCGACTCCCAGGGCATCATCGACCCGAGGGTCCGACGGCAGCATTAACATCTTAGCCATGGTATAGCAACCAAATCATTTCAATGCCAAAATATTTTCAAAGCAACAACAACATCTGAAATCCTTTGAATTTTATCGAAATTTTGATATTGAATGATTTACTGTATGCCAAAACCATCGTTACTAGGTAATAAACCAAGATTCCCTCACCTTTGAGATAAATTTGAGCAAACTCAGAATAAAGACAACCAAAATCAGAATGTATAGTTTCAGTAATAATTTTGGAAGAACCAATAAATGAACTCAGAAAATTCTAAATTTTTAATATGTCATAAATAAGACCTAAAGGAAATAATTTTATGAAGGGTACTTAGCCTAATTAGTCATGTACAAAGAGCAGTAAATCACATAATTCAGCCCCAAATTCCTTCCATCGACCAGAATTCACACTCCAGCAGAAAATCACCGCACACTAAAATAAGTTTGTGCCAACTATATTGATCCCAAAAATCTGCCGAAAATATATGTCCTAGTTTAAACAATTTCTCACAACTTCCATGTAGAAGTTGGGACCAAATTCGTACTAGAAATCTCTATAGAAATTTACAAAGCTACAGAGCTCCACACAAGTTGTTTTGGGCAGTATGGATTCAGTAGTAACCCACACCCACACCTTGGCTTCCTTACTTTCAAAAGTCCCCCAAAATCTATTTTCAATTGAAGTTCAAAGGAATCGAAAACACACATAGAAAACCCGAGCATTTCCTCAATCCCCTAATCCCAATTTACCTCAATCATTCAAAAATTTAGTATCCAACATCCAAACTCAAATATTTCCAAGTCTAATTGTACTACATTAGACAACAACGACAGTGCATTACATAGTTTAGTAGACTTTCACTTGCCTTAAGGCCGACTTTGTCTTCCGTGGGTACTTCCGTTGACCTGTCACAGACCGTCACATATTCGAGGGTCGACAAAAATTCCGGATGCCACATGTTTCACGTGTCGATATTAAGGACGTATGAGCCTGACCCGACCCACGTGCTAAATCTTGAAGAACTAGATGTGGACGACAGAGTGTCGTACATGGAAAGCCCGGTTCAAATTATGGTTCAGAAAGAACAGATTCCATGTACCAAGAGGGTCCCATTGGTCAAAGTAGTCCGACAACACCACAGGATTGAAGAGGCAATCGGGGAAAGTGAGACTTGATGAGATGATGATACCCCACCTTTTTGTTTAATAATTGGGAAAGGTTTAAATTTCGAGGACGAAATTTTTATAAAAGGGGAAGAATTGTGATATCCTGAAAATTCAGTTCTGTTTTCAATGAATGAATCGGGCCTTTCATCGACGCGACTATAGTGTTTTTCTCTCGAGATGGCCACTCACGAGATAACTAGCCTATCGGATAAAGCTGTTAAGGAATATAAACGCAATAAACTTGAGAATTTGACTAGGAATCGACTACTCAACTGTGCTAGTCTGCAAGGGTCATTACGGCACAATTAAAAATCGATCAAAGATCAGAAATAGGTTGATTCGACCGAGATGCGTGGCTAAACATGGGTGATTCCACTAATTTGCAAAATTCTCGTCAATTGGCACTAGATTGATTTTCTGTTGTTTTGGCGCATGTGTCCGTATTTGAAACCATGAGATTTTCATGACAACCAAGAGCCGTCAATGTGTCGTTGAGGTATGTGTGGCTCAAAGAAAATCGACCATGGGTCAATTGCACCAAAAATTCCTAAAAGCTACCTGGTAGGTTAGGTCACGCTAAAATCACATCCGGTTGAAATTAACCGCGAATTTGAACTCGATTTCAGAAATTGAAAGTTCTGTCATGTCACAATTTATTTTAGGAACCTCAACTCACCTTTCGAGGGATTGTCGATGAGTTCGGGATTTTTACAGAAACTCGATTTGAATGATTCGGAAAAAGAAAGGAAATTCTGATGGGCCAATTTAAAGGGATTTTTGGCCTTCTGTGCGGGCTACTTGGTGAAAGGAAATTGTGTGGGCTTTTTCTGTAACAAAATTGGACATAAATTGAGGAATTTGATAAAGAAATTGAAGCCTAAAATTTATGAAATTCGGAGCTTGATGGGGGTGCAACTTTTCGGCATCAAAATTTGTTATTTATGGGTTATTATGTGCAAGAAAGAATTAGGGGACCATGAAGATAATCTTGAGGGCTGGTGGGACCTTGAAATGATGAAATTATATTTTAATTTTGACTTTTGGCAGCCCCTCCTTTGGCTTCTCGAGCACAATTTTCCCCCCTTCTTAGCTGTCTTCACTTCATCTCTCTCGAAGCCAACCCCTCCCTCACGGCCTCTACTTCTCTTCCATTTTTCCTTCACTGCTCCATCGAATTTCCCCAGCTTTGACGTTCGTCCTCCATGTTCTCTCTTGCCCCAATGTCTGTCGCGCCTGCTTTCTCCACCACTATCTGTCCCCCCCCCGGGGTCAAACCCCTCCATCGAGACCTCATTTTGTAGAGTCCTTGCTCAACTTCAATGCTAGCTGCCACGGAGCCATGTCCACTGAAGACCACTATCCACGCGTCCCTTCATCCGCGACATCCAACAGCAGCCCATGATCAGCCCATCTCCTCCTTCAATTTAGCAATCGTGACCAACGACTCCAATTCGACCCGCAATTCCGTCGTGACACCTCACCGATGCCGAGCCCATTCGAAGCCCGCACCTCTCCGCGCGTTCAACCGCAAATCCAACCAACTTTGTGGCCATTTTTGGCCAGGCCCAGGCTCCCATTAGTGCCGCTGCTTCGGAGTTTATCGGTAGCCGTCATGTCGTCGTCATCATGGTTCAATTGGATCACAAATTTGTTGAGTTTACTCACTAATCCTTGCTTAGGGAGCTAATGACGTTTAAATGTTGATTAGTTTAAGCTAATTATGGTTTAGGTGGTTAGTTATAATGGATTAGTGATTTAGTTAATCCTTGATGCATGTTAGGTGGTTAGATTAGTGTAATTAGCAACTAGATAAGTCATAGTATTTATCTAGTGAGGTTCAGGATTTTTCCGAACCCATCTCGGCTTTTAATTAGGCATTTCGGGCCTAAGTGTGATTTATTGGCATTTATTAATTATTTTCCACAATTATTTAATTAATTAATTATTTTTCGAAAATTTGACCGAAATAGCCGATGACCGGAATTTCGTGCTGATTGCAATGGTGTGATTGATTTATTTATTTGACTATTATTTTGTACAATTTAAGTGTTGATTGCAATTTTGTGGTATTTATCCCAAAAATTTATATTTTCAGTATTTAATTGGAAATTACCAGGCATGGGTTTATAGCACAAAAAATGGATTTGAGGACTACGGAAATTAGTGGGATTTTCAAAAGGGAAAATATTGTATTTTGGCTAAAGCCGACCATGTACCCACGCACGATTATTTTTATCAGAAATGATAAAAATGATGGCATTCTCAAATGGTGAGAATAGTATACTATATTAGCCTACAGGCTTTGATATGTCAGCTTAGCACGAGTAGTATACTTTATCAGCTTAGAGTAAGCATCATGGGTATACTATATCAGCCTGATGATTGATATGAGCTTAGTGAAATTAGTATATCGGTATGCTATATCAGCCTGATGGTTTGATATGTTAGCTTAGGGCGAGCAGTATACCTGAGCAACTTCTAGTGACCATTGGCAAGTGTACTATATCCGCCCGATGGCTCGATATGTCAGCTTAGCTAGAGCAGTACACCTTGGCAGCTTCTTGTGAGCATTATTAGTGTGCTAAATCAGCCTGATGGCTCGATATGTCAGCTTAGCGAGAGCAGTACACTATTTATTAGCTTAGTGCAAGCTATATTGTCTATTTTCAGCTTAGAGTGAGTAGTCCTTGAATGGATTGACCAAGAGATGGTCTTGATGACATGGAATCGACTAGGTCGATCAATCGATGATTCAATCTATTGTGATGATTTGATTTGTTGATGTGATTCAATGAATTTTGTGAATTGTACTGACTTGTAGGAAAAAACTGAGGCAAACGTAAGTCCTCTAGCTTGTGCTTGTGTTTAGGTAGCCCTTGGGGCATATTTTCTTCCTAGTCGGGACTTGGGGGTGAACTTGCTGAGACGTCGTCTCACCCCATTGTGGGATAACATTTTCAGGTCCCTAGGGTGAAGAATCTCGGAGCTTGAGCCAGAAGGGTCAGTAGCATGGATGGCTCAGAAGTTCTTTTTGAAGATAGTCTTCTTGTAGTTAAACCCTAGAGTTGGCCTCTGTTTGTAAACTAGATTGTGGTTTTGATAATGTGTTGATTTGAAAATTGTGGCCCTACTTTTCTATCTCATCTTGTTGTTGTGTGGGGATTAATTATTCGCTTCTGCATGCGCATTAAAATGAATGGGTCGGCAACGCATCCTGGGACGTCACTATTTAATCGACCGTGGGGGGATGGTGTGACATGTCACGCCCCGATCCTCCGAGCGCGCGCACATCCCTCTACGGTCGATAGAAATTATGCGACTTCCCAGGACACGTCGCCGACCCATTCATTTTTATTGCACATGCGGAAGCGAAACAAATCCCCGACAACATTTAACTTGGGATAGAAAAAGCGAGCAATCAATCACAACCAAACTAGCCTTCTTATAAACATATAGGTTTATGTACAACACTGGATTGTCTACAAAATAGACAGGCTCAATAAAAAGGGAACTGTCCTATGACCACTAGTCAGACACGTTCGCCGATTCTTCAGCCTCCACCTTCCGAACTCCAGGACTTCCGGTCCTCCACGACCGTCATCTAGGGACCTAAAATATTTTCCCCAAACCGGGATGAGACAATGTCTCAGCGAGTCCTACCCTCTAAGACCCGATTAGGAAGAAAATACGCCTCAGAGCGTTCTAGCCACACAAAGAGGACAAAGGACTTACCTCGCCTCAGTCCCTTCCTGCACGTCAGTACAATTCATATTCAAACAATGCTCGCACAAGCTAAAACTACCGACACACTCATCGGTCTATCAATTCAATCAATCCAATTGATATCATACGATCCACACATCTATCAATTCATACCATCTATTAAACCATACCATCTATTCATCCATCAATACAATCACGGCTCACACAAGCTGAAATGGATGCAATGCTCTCACAAGCTGATATAGATGGTAGCTCGCACAAGCTGATATATACATAGATGATAGCTCGCACAAGCTGATATATACATAGATGATAGCTCGCACAAGCTGATATATACTTAGATGATAGCTCGCACAAGCTGATATATACTTAGATGATAGCTCGCACAAGCTGATATATACTTAGATGATAGCTCGCACAAGCTGATCATTCAATAATAAACCATAGAACTGGATATTCCATCCAATAACAACCAACGATTCAAACTAGTCATACAAAGCAATTACGGTGCTAAAAGCCAACACCGGGTATTTTCAAGTTAAATACCACAACTTCATCAATATCACTCAATTCCACACTTTTGGAATTGTTAACCATAAACATTAATCACTCAATTTCTCAATTTAAACATACAATTGGCACAAACCGACCACACCGCTTTGCGATCGGCACGAAATTCTAACGACCAGGCCATCCCTGGCAAAATTTTCGAAATTATTAAATAATTAAATTTAATTCCGAAAATTAAATAATTAAATATTATATTATAATAATATAATTTAATAAAATAATATTTATAAATTCGAAATAATTAATTAATTAAAAATAATTAATTAGGGCTTAAACAAGATTACACTAATTTAATCATACAAATAGCCCTAATTAAACATCCATTAAACTAATCATGCAACTAATCTAATTTACATTAAAATAATCTAATCTAACCACCTAAACCTAATTAGACTAATCTAAACACCCCTTAAGCATGATTAACTTGCTAAGCGAGGTTTAGAGGATAAACTCACCGGATTAACGTTCCGGCGAGTCTACGGCGAAGGCGACGCCAAGGCGGGCGATAAACCCCAAAGCGGCGACACCAACGGAGGCTGGGAAGGGCTTGAAAACGGGCCACGACGACTGAAAACCCTTGCTGGTTTTCTGCTTCGTTCTGGGCTGAACTGCAGAGAAGAAACCAGCAACTTCAACAGCGAAAACGGGCCGGTCGGAGCTCCGGCGAGCGGGTGGTTAGCAACCGGTGGCTCCTGGGGGTCTTGGGGATCTTGTGGGTGGATGGAATGGGCAAGGAAAGGGTCGGAATGGGGCGAAACAGCAAGAAAACGCGAAACAGGCGGAACCAGGCGAGTCCAGGCGGTCCGGCGGGCCGTTCCTTCGCGCCCAATTTCGGGAGGCTACAGGGCTCCTTTCGGAGAACCGTCAAGTCCTCCTGAACGGTTTCGATGTTCTCTTCGCGAAGGTGGGTGGAGCGCTGGCTGATTCTCACGGAAAGATAACTTTTAACTCGAATCTTTGGCGAAAGGTTGGCTGGAGCAGAAACTGGAACGCGGGGAAAACAGAGGAGAAAAACGACGGGCTTGGCTGGTCCGGTGGGTGTGCGACGGTGGGGCTGGCTCAGCTGGTTTCCTCTGGTTCTCTTGAGCTTTTCCTAAGCCTCAACCATGGAGAAAGCCATCAATGAAGGAAGAAGAAGGCTCAGCTGAAGAGAGGGGACCCCAAGAGCTCCCTAGGCTCAACACTTGTCTTGCTCTCCTCTCTCTTGCCCCCACCAGCCTTGGCCCTCACCCTCAGCCATTTTACTCACCTTAGCTTCCTCAAGAAGCTTGCCAAATGGTCCAAAATGTCATGCACCCCATGGCATACGAATTTTGTAACTTTGTACATCAAATTCATTCAATTTCATTCAATTCCTCAACCAATCTCTTCAATTCAATTCAATTGAAGTCTAAAAAATTCAGCCACGTGTCCACACTTGAATCCACATTTTTCCATGCCCATGAATCCATCTTGGATGCCAAAAGTACGCTCAAGAACGGTCTTCCAACTTTCCCGATCCAATTCCGTCAATTCTTGATTTTTCGTTGAAAAACTCGGTTTGTAGACAAATCTTCGGAAGATGAGCCGACGTTCCTAAAATGAATTGTGACATGACAGAACTTTCAATTTCTGAAATCGAGTTCAATTTCTCGGTTAATTTCAATCTGGCGCGACTTTAGCGCGTCCCACCTACCGGGTAGCTTTTAGGAATTTTCGTGCATTTGACTTGTGGTTGATTATTTTCAAGCCACAATGTACATCTTCGACACATTGGCCACTCTCGATTGTCGTGAAAATCTCAAGGTTTCAAATGCGGACACAGGATACCAAAACGACAGAAGAATCGGTCTAGTGCCGGTCGACAAGAATTGTGCAATTAGGTGGAATCACCCACACTTAATCACATACCTTTGTCGAGTCGGCCTATCTCCGATCTCTAATCGATTTTTAACTGTGCCGTAATGACCCTTGTAGATTAGCTCGGTCGAGAGGTCGTTTCCTGGTCGAATTCTCAAGTCTTTTGCGTTTAGATTCCTTAACGGCTTCACCTGATAGATTAGTTATCTCGTGAGTGGCCAACTCAGAGAAGAGAGCTATAGACGCAGAGATGAAATGCCCGACTTATTCAATTGAAACCAGAATTGTAAAATCGGGATGTCACAACTCTTCCCCTCTTATAAAAATTTCGTCCTCGAAATTTAAACCATTAAAATTATTCTTCAAAATGGTGGGGTATTGTCGTCTCAACAATTTTGCTCCTTCATTCTCGTTCGCATCTTGCTATCCAAGATCCTCGGTCTTTTAGAAACATTTCCAAATTGACCAGACCAATTCTTGATTCCAAAAAGGTTAAGCACTTGTCCAATTTTACAAAAATAAAATTTGCAAAATTTTTTTGGTTCTTTTCTTTTTTTTTCTTTCTTTTTTTTTTTTTTCTTTCCACTAAGCGGCTAACTGCCGCGTCGGGGATTCGAACTCCCGACTTCGGACCTGCAGCTTCACCCCGGGTACCACTTGGCTAGAGGCGCCGACGGTGCTCCAAACCGCTTTCTTTTTCCATTTAAGGCTAAAATTCTCATTTGAACCCAAACTTGAAATATTCCACCAATTAAACAGTTCCGGCTCTCCTTTCTTAACAATTCGAGACGTCCCTATCCTAGGCGATATCCAAGGATGAACAGGATTCTCAACCTGAAAATTCAAAGGTTTTCAACGCATAATTGCATAAATTTCCCGGCGGCTTTGAGCGGTCCTTAATTTGTCACCGATGTTCGCAACTGCATCCACTGACTGTTGAACAGACTCTGGACTGCGACCTTTCATTTTCTGATCTCAACTCAACAAATGAAGTTTTGTACACTCTGCTCTGCACTATCTCAAAAATGAACCATTTGTCTGATCTGCTAAAACTGAGATCCTCTGGTCTAGATCTGATACAACTCAGTCATTGTCACCCTAAGCAAACGAATTATCTGATGCACAAACACCTCTACATGCCTAATCAAATCAAGATCCTTCTGCACAGCCACAAGGTGGGCTGATTTCGTCCATCTGTCAATTACTATCCGAAATGAAATTATTAACACATTGACTCCTCAATAGACCTGTCACAAAAATCTATTGTGACGAGTTCCCACTTCCTCATGGAGATCTCGAGAGATTACAAAGGTCCTCTCGACTTGTAAAACCGTGCTTTCTCTTGTTAGCACATCTGACACTTGCGACCTATCAGTGATATCTGTCTTCATACCGGTCGCCAATCCTGTTGATGCAAATTCTGACCCATCTTCGTGCTTCATGCGGACAATGTTGAAGTTGCTACGAATAGCTTCCGATAAGATCTCTTCTTTAATCTCTGTATCTTCAGGTACACACAATCGTCCTCAGAAATATGAAAATCAGTTCTCCTTTTCTCGGTATCCTCTTGCAGAATCTTTTGAATCTCGAGTCTATCCACCGAAGCGTCGATTCTAATCGATTATCCGGTTCAATTCGAGGGTGGCCATAAAATTCGAAGGTGGCCTACCTCGGATTTGAAAATCGAATTTCGAACTTTCTCAAGTAAGGTCCATACTTTAACCAAAGATATGCACAAATGAAAACTCTCGACTCAATGCATCAATGACTTCTTTCATCCTTCCAAGGTGATACCAGATACCACCATCCTAGTCCTTCAAAGATCTGGTTCACGAGTGCTATCTCATATTCAATTCCTTCGAGAGAATAAATATTTTGAGACTTTAACGGTCAACGAAGATCCGGAGTCTTTCTCTCGCACAATTAATGTTTCCAAATCTTCGGAGCGAAAATAATTACGCAAGTTCTAAGTCATGCATCTCGTAATTCCGTTCACGAGGTCTCAGCGACGGGACGAGTATGCAACAATCTTGCCATGCCGCATTAGCACGCAACCCAATCCTCTAAACGACGCACCACCGTAGATCTCGTAAGCTCCGGGACCGAGATGGAATGGTCGGCACAGTGTGCGGTAGTTAGCTTCTGCTTAAGCTCGTGAAAACTACGCTCGCACTTGTCTGTCTACACAAACTTCTTTTCTTTCTTCAGTAGTCGAGTCAACAGCGAAGCTAAAGCTGAAAACCCTTCCACAAAACCTTCTATAATACTCTGCTAAACCCAGAAAACTCCTGATCTCTGTCACTGTAGTCAATCTCGGCCAATTGATCATTACTTCAATCTTGGCGGGGTTCACGAAGATTTCTTCACCTGAAATCACGTGACCTAGGAACGCAACACGAGTCATCCAAAACTTGCATCTGCTAAGCTCATCGTAAAATCCAAGAGTCCTCAAGATTTAAAGTACCATCCTCAAATGTCTCTTGTGCTCCTAAGCACTCTTTGAACACACTAGGATAACATCAATGAACACGATCACAAAACTAATCCAAGTACCCTTAAACATTCTATTCTTCAGACCCATACTAACAGCTGGAGTGTCCGTCAAACCGAACGATAATACAGTGAACTCACAATTGCCGTATCAAGTACGCAATGCCAACTTCAGTATGTCTTCCTTTCAAATCCTCAAATGATGATACCCTGTCCTCAAGTCGATTTTGGAGAATATTGATGCACAAACGCAACAAACCATCTTTCTTTTTCACGAACGAACGGTGCTCTCAAGGTGATGCACCTTTGGGACGTAAGAATCCCTTATCTAACAATTCTGCATCTCCACCTTCAATTCTTTCAACTCGGATAAAGCCATCCGGTAAGGAGCCTTAGAGACGGCTCGCTCCGGGTGCTAATTCAATCACGAACTCTATTTCCCTTTCTAACAAAGACACTGCAATTCTTCGGAAACACCTCGAAAACTTCGTACCATGGCTATGTTCTCCATATTCGGTTCCTCAACTGCGCATCCACTACAGTTGCCATACAGATTTGGCAACCTACAACCAGATCCAGGTCGTCTTTAGTGACGAAATATCAGGGATCGAAGGTCCTTTCCGACTATTAGTAATTCAAAACTTTCGTACATTAATCGATCAAACTATATTATATCACTACCACAATTCATAACCCCAGAAAGCTCCTCGAGCCAGACCTTTTTATAAATGACTTCCAGGTCATATATAAGCAAACCCTTCAAGAACGGCTATAGTCAGAGATTCATCTTTCTATTACTTTATCACCGCAACGAAAATTCTACAACCTTCACTGAAAATCTCGCTGCGATACTCGATAAAAACATCTCAAAACATTCTTCCTTTGATTGATGCATGGTCAATCCATTCATATTCCTTTCGCCATCCTAGTGGCGTCCTGCCGGCGGTAGCAACGCTCGAGTTCTCTTTGACTTATGCGGACAGTTCCTATCCCGATGGCCGTGCTGGCCACATTCAAAGCATGCTCCCATTATAATTGGTCACTGGGCTGACACACACTTCTTTTCTCAAACTTGGCATACAATTAGTGAGTCTCCTGTCTACTGTCAGGTGACAACATGCACTCTTTCTTGTACTGAAGACCTGTTCTAAAAACCCCACGATGCGTTCTATAGCGCACTCCTTTCGATCTGTCCCATCGGCTTTCTAAGACCGTTTCTGGCAAGGTAACCCTGTAGGTCACACACATAACAAGTACCCGTCTTACCAGGACATGGGACTGATCCATGTCGGCTTCCGTCAGCACGACACACTCCATTATAATTCATTGTTGACCTGACCATCCCACATTTCTAGTTGGACGGAAATGGGATACTTTTCTCCAATCATAAGCTCCTTCCCAAACTGGTTTCCATCTCTACTGAATTTGAACCTCGACTTGGATGCAACGGCTTGCTCCCACATCACAACTCCAGGCTGGGCCTCAACAGCACGGCAACAACGCCCGGCTCGATCCCGAGCTTGCGGCTCAACGAGCTCCCAAAGAACACTAGCGCCGAACGATCCCATCGAACCTAGGATCGCTCGGTGCTGCTACACTAGTACCGACCTACAGCGGTACTCTCACACTCACACTGGTCTAAGCCGGTGCTTCGCCACGACCACCTCGGGTACCGATCCCTGTCGGCATACCACCCCGAGTAACTGGTCTAAAGGTTCTCTCTAGGAGTCCTCTACTCCTGATCACTCATCTACAGGATCTTTACAGAAACCCATTTCTCAATTCTAATCCCAGATTAGAATTTGAGTGATCCACGCCAAACAATCTACCAAACAGCTATCGCCACATGCACCAAAGATGAAATAAAAGTCATTCCTACTAACTATCCCATAACTCATCGCACCTTATCACTCCATT
Organism: Eucalyptus marginata; assembly: GCA_014182565.1. Classification (NCBI taxonomy): domain Eukaryota; kingdom Viridiplantae; phylum Streptophyta; class Magnoliopsida; order Myrtales; family Myrtaceae; genus Eucalyptus; species Eucalyptus marginata. The sequence continues at coordinate 36,732,899 of CM024591.1, forward strand.
CACGGGACCCGCTCGATACCACTTAAACGGGGATGTCACGCCCGATCCTCCGAGCGCGCACATCCCTTTACGGTCGATAGAAATTATGCGACTTCCCGGACACGTCGCCGACCCATTCATTTTTATTGCACATGCGGAAGCGAAACAAATCCCCTGACAACATTTAACTTGGGATAGAAAAGCAGGCAATCAATCACAACCAAACTAGCCTTCTTATAAACATATAGGTTTATATACAACACTGGATTGTCTACAAAATAGACAGGCTCAATAAAAAGGGAACTGTCCTATGACCACTAGTCAGACACGTTCGCCGATTCTTCAGCCTCCACCTTCCGAACTCCAGGACTTCCGGTCCTCCACGACCGTCATCTAGGGACCTGAAATATTTTCCCCAAACCGGGATGAGACAATGTCTCAGTGAGTCCTACCCTCTAAGACCCGATTAGGAAGAAAATACGCCTCAGAGCGTTCTAGCCACACAAATAGGACAAAGGACTTACCTCGCCTCAGTCCCTTCCTGCACGTCAGTACAATTCATATTCAAACAATGCTCGCACAAGCTGAAACTACCGACACACTCATCGGTCTATCAATTCAATCAATCCAATTGATATCATACGATCCACACATCTATCAATTCATACCATCTATTAAACCATACCATCTATTCATCCATCAATACAATCACGGCTCACACAAGCTGAAATGGATGCAATGCTCTCACAAGCGATATAGATGGTAGCTCGCACAAGCGATATATACATAGATGATAGCTCGCACAAGCTGATATATACATAGATGATAGCTCGCACAAGCTGATATATACTTAGATGATAGCTCGCACAAGCTGATATATACTTAGATGATAGCTCGCACAAGCTGATATATACATAGATGATAGCTCGCACAAGCTGATATATACTTAGATGATAGCTCGCACAAGGCGATATATACTTAGATGATAGCTCGCACAAGGCGATCATTCAATAATAAACCATAGAACTGGATATTCAATCCAATAACAACCAACGATTCAAACTAGTCATACAAAGCAATTACGGTGCTAAAAGCCAACACCGGTATTTTCAAGTTAAATACCACAACTTCATCAATATCACTCAATTCCACACTTTTGGAATTATTAACCATAATCATTAATCACTCAATTTCTCAATTTAAACATACAATTGGCACAAACTGACCACACTGCTGCGATCAGCACGAAATTCTAACGACCTACCATCCCTAGGCAAAATTTTCGAAATTATTAAATAATTAAATTTAATTCCGAAAATTAAATAATTAAATATTATATTATAATAATATAATTTAATAAAATAATATTTATAAATTCGAAATAATTAATTAATTAAAAATAATTAATTAGGGCTTAAACAAGATTACACTAATTTAATCATGCAAATAGCCCTAATTAAACATCCATTAAACTAATCATGGAACTAATCTAATTTACATTAAAATAATCTAATCTAACCACCTAAACCTAATTAGACTAATCCAACACCCCTTAAGCATGATTAACTTGCTAAGCGAGGTTTAGAGGATAAACTCACCGGATTAACGTTCCGGCGAGTCTACGGCGAAGGCGACGCCAAGGCGGGCGATAAACCCCAAAGCGGCGACACCAACGGAGGCTGGGAAGGGCTTGAAAATGGGCCACGATGACTGAAAACCCTTGCTGGTTTTACGCGCACGTTCAGGCTGAACTGCCCCGAGAAGAAACCAGCAACTTCAACAGCGAAAACGGGCCGGTCGGAGCTCCGGCGGCGGGTGGTTAGCAACCGGTGGCTCCCGGGGTCTTGGGGATCTTGTGGGTGGATGGAATGGGCAAGGAAAGGGTCGGAATGGGGCGAAACAGCAAGAAAACGCGAAACAGGCGGAACCAGGCGAGTCCAGGCGGTCCGGCGGGCCGTTCCTTCGCGCCCAATTTCGGGAGGCTACAGGGCTCCTTTCGGAGAACCGTCAAGTCCTTCTGAACGGTTTTGATGTTCTCTTCGCGACGGTGGGTGGAGCGCTGGCTGATTCTCACGGAAAGATAACTTTTAACTCGAATCTTTGGCGAAAGGTTGGCTGGAGCAGAAACTGGAACGCGGGGAAAACAGAGGAGAAAACGACGGGCTTGGCTGGTCCGGTGGGTGTGCGACGGTGGGGCTGGCTCAGCTGGTTTCCTCTGGTTCTCTTGAGCTTTTCCTAAGCCTCAACCATGGAGAAAGCCATCAATGAAGGAAGAAGAAGGCTCAGCTGAAGAGAGGGGACCCCAAGAGCTCCCTAGGCTCAACACTTGTCTTGCTCTCCTCTCTCTTGCCCCCACCAGCCTTGGCCCTCACCCTCAGCCATTTTACTCACCTTAGCTTCCTCAAGAAGCTTGCCAAATGGTCCAAAATGTCATGCACCCCATGGCATACGAATTTTGTAACTTTGTACATCAAATTCATTCAATTTCATTCAATTCCTCAACCAATCTCTTCAATTCAATTCAATTGAAGTCTAAAAATTCAGCCACGTGTCCACACTTGAATCCACATTTTTCCATGCCCATGAGTCCATCTTGGATGCCAAAAGTACGCTCAAGAACGGTCTTCCAACTTTCCCGATCCAATTCCGTCAATTCTTGATTTTTCGCTGAAAAACTCGGTTTGTAGACAAATCTTCGGAAGATGAGCCGACGTTCCTAAAATGAATTGTGACATGACAGAACTTTCAATTTCTGAAATCGAGTTCAATTTCTCGGTTAATTTCAATCTGGCGCGACTTTAGCGCGTCCTAACCTACCGGGTAGCTTTTAGGAATTTTCGTGCATTTGACTTGTGGTTGATTATTTTCAAGCCACAATGTACATCTTCGACACATTGGCCACTCTCGATTGTCGTGAAAATCTCAAGGTTTCAAATGCGGACACAGGGTACCAAAACGACAGAAGAATCGGTCTAGTGCCGGTCGACAAGAATTGTGCAATTAGGTGGAATCACCCACACTTAATCACATACCTTTGTCGAGTCGGCCTATCTTCGATCTCTAATCGATTTTTAACTGTGCCGTAATGACCCTTGCAGATTAGCTCGGTCAAGAGGTCGTTTCCTGGTCGAATTCTCAAGTCTTTTGCGTTTAGATTCCTTAACGGCTTCACCTGATAGATTAGTTATCTCGTGAGTGGCCAACTCAGAGAAGAGAGCTATAGACGCGGAGATGAAATGCCCGACTTATTCAATTGAAACCAGAATTGTAAAATCGGGATGTCACATGACATCTTGCTATTCGAGCCCGCTGAGGAATGAATGGATGTGAATTTCATCAATGCATTGTTAGTTGATCTCACTCGAAATTGATCACTCCTGAGATACTGACCTTGAGGGGAAAGGCTAATGAGGACAGAACTCGTACGACTAAAGAACTCGACCTGGGAAAACGACTTGACCGTGAGACTTACGAGATGACGATCCAGTTCACTGAGTACTATTCACGTGCACTGTTAATCCATAATGCGAAAAGTATCTAAAATTCATGTGTGTTGATTCTATGAAGTGATTGGATGTGTTATTGCATAAACATCCGCATAAATTAAGTGATGATTTATGAAATTATGTGGGGATTGGAAAATTGGTATTTATTCAGAAAACCCTGGGTGTCAAGTTTGACACCGAAAACGGATTTGGAGTATTTTATCAAATAGTGAGGTTTGAAAAAGGATGGTTTCTGTTTTCATGGTTCGAATTTGACAAGTAACCGCACACGTGGCAATTTTCTTGAATGATTTTAAAGTGAATGAAAGAGGTCGGGATTACTATTTTGATGAATCGCATTAAGTGAAATGCAAGGTATCTCGGCATAATTTGAATTGTCATGTGTGGTTAAAAGGAAACCGTCCTGAGCTTTTGAACTAGACTTGCCCCTATATGGGAGGCCCCTTACAAAGGGCTCTAGTCGCAGTTGATTCTGGGCCTATGCTCCTTTGGGAACGCCGTCGACATAGTGAGGAAGCTGTGCTCCAAGGTGGGGAGACGATGCCTGGCTAAAAGTCAGTAGATAGCCGAACTGCAAGTAGGCTATGCCCATGTACGGCAATGATAATGCCTGGCTAAATGCTAGTAGATAGCCGAACTGCGAGTAGGCTATGCCATTGTGTGGTAGTGATAAGCAATTGGAATGCATGCTGAGTGTTGTTGATGCGCCGGATTATGGGACGAAATTATGTGGCACGGTATGAGACGTGTCATAATGATTCGGTCTTATAATTAGGATCCTTGTGATTGACTGAGATGAGTAAGGTATTTCAATTGTTGTATGCATTGAGTATATGCATCATGTTTTTGAACTGCACTGATGTGCATGAACACATCAGACTCATGGTATCGATGGTTCCGGTTATGCATGAGTGAACCACGTTATTTATGGCACACACGCATGAATCGATAATGTGCAAGGTGTGGTAATGGCCAGGTGAGATCGCTTGTGATGTGACTCGTATGTGATTGATTAAATGCATCATCTAATGGCCATGTGCATTGCGTGTATCGTGCTGAATTATAATGTGCAAGGTATGGCATACCGAGTAAGATTGCATGCAAACCGACTGTTGATTGTTGGTTGTTTGTTTGTTTGTGGGGTGGTTCTGAAGAGATACCCTGAGTTGAGTTGGTGTTCTAATCGGGGGCTTAGGGGAGGACTCGCTGAGATTTATATCTCACTAGTATTGAATAACCACTTTTAGGTTTTTAAGATGGCACTTCCGCCATTGAGGTTTGGTATCCCTAAGGACTAGGATACTGTCGTGACGTAGCACCGCTTCTCGGAGTGGGCATCTTTGTATGAGAAGTATCTCACCACCATATGGGTGGATGAAGGACCGAGGCATTGGATACCCCATAGGTTCTTGGCGTGGTTCATCTGGAATGGCGATATGATGATACATCCTTTGAGAGGTGTTGACGAGCCGCCTTTTACGGGCCCTAAGGACGTTGACTAGGATCCCATGGAGCTGGACCCTCCTGATGGTGCTATGGAGGATGTTGTCCTAGCTTCACTAGAGATAGACCCGTTCGCCTTCGGCTATGACTTGTCGGGATCTGAGTCCTCTTGGTCTGAGTAACTGTAGTGTTGAACCTGAGGGTTCTTTTTGGTGGTCAGTTGGATTAGCCTAGCCTAGTTTCTTTTTGGTTTGGCATAAAGGATGGATCGGCCCTCTGTTAGGCTTGTAATTTGGAAACGATCCTCCGTAGGTTAATCCAATATGAAAATGTATATAAGAGTAGATGTTGTGTATCTATTATTCATCTCACTATCCCTGTGTGATTGCTTTATTGTATGTTGATGGGGAGATGATACGTTTTCCACTTGCACTTAATGAAAGATTAAAAATGAATAGGTCGGCGATGCGTCCTTGGAACATCACTTCTATCGGCCACTGAGAGATTTGCGTGCGCTCAAGGTTCGAGGCGTGACAGATGGGCACGTGCTCGAAGGATCGTGACGTGACGTAATCTGCATAGGTGTGCCGAGGCAAGGTGAGTTTGTTTGTGGTGCCTGTTTAGGTTGCCTTTGAGACGAATTTGCATCATAGTCAAGGCTTAGGGTTTAACTCACTGAGATTTATCTCACCCCATCATGGTTAAATATTTTTAGGTCCTTAGTATGGAGACTCGTCCAGTCCGATTCAGGGTCCCATGGGAGATGGAGTTAGATAATACCTTCTACCTTATCCCCAGGACCAACTATTTCCGTCGGTGGGTTGTGACTACGGTTTGGGTCGATAAAGGTCTCATGAACTTGGTACCCCACCACTTTGAGGCTTGGTATATTATGAAACCGAGTGGTGATCGGGAGGGTCCCATGCACGGTTTTGATGGGCCACATGTAGGAAGTGGGGTTGAGTAGTACACCAACCCTATGGACATAGACATCCCGAAAGGTGTCGTGGTAGATCCAGATACCGAGTCGGAAGGGCCCGGGGAGCCGTGTTCACCTGGTGACTCGCTTGACATCTTGGCTGGAGCTGGGTATGGGTATTAGGACGGAGGTTGTAGAAGCTTGTGGGAGTTGTACAGTTGGAAGTTAGCCCCAACATAGACCCCTTTCGTTAGTAGGTCGCGCAAGAGTTCACGATTTGATAGACTTGTATATATGAACTCGTAGGGTTAACTTGGTATTTATATAAAGCGTAGTTTATGAAAATTCGACCGCATGTTTTTACTATCCTTATGTTTGTTTGTTGGTTGGGGATTTATTTAATGCGCTTCCGAATGTGTTTAATGGAAAGATAAAAGGAATGGGTCGATGACGCATCCTGGGATGTCGCATTTTTAATCAACCGCCAAGGGATGTGCGCCTACCTGGGATTTGGGGCGTGACACTACGTACATAGACAAAGTGTTGACACGTTTCAACATGCTACATTCCAAAAGAGGATTATTGCCTTTTAGGCACGGGATTTGTCTTTCCAAGGATATGTGTCCAATTAATCCTAAGGAAAGAGAGCGGATTGCAAAGGTGCCTTATGCATCCGCTAGTGGAAGCATAATGTATGCCATGCTATGTACAAGACCTAATATTGCGCATGGTATAGGCATCACTAGTAGATATCAGTCTAGTCTAGGTGAAGAACACTGGATAGCAATCAAGACTATCCTCAAGTACTTGAGAAGGACTAAGGATTTGTTCTTGATATATGGAGAATGAGACTTTAAAGTTGAAGCATATACAGATTCTGATTTCCAATAAGATCCTAAAGACTATAAGCCAACGTCTGGGTTTGTCTTTATGTTCAATGGTGGTGCAGTTAGTTGGAAAAGTTTCGAATAGAGCACCATTGCTGATTCCACTACTGAAGCAGAGTATGTAGCTGCTTTTGAAGTAGTGAATGAAGCGGCTTGGATGAAGAAGTTCATTTCAGAACTTGGAGTGGTTCCTTCCATTGAAAAGCCAATTGCATTGTTTTGTGACAACAATGTGGCAATAGCTTAGGCTAAGGAACCAAGGTCTCACAAAAAATCCAAGCACATTCGAATATGCTTCCATCTCATTAGAGAGATTGTTGGGAGCGTTGATATCACCTTGTAGAAAATAGCCTTAGCGGAAAACGTGGTGGATCCCTTCACTAAAGAATTGTCTCAATCTTCTTTTGAAAGATATCTTACCAAGATGGGTTTGAGACATGAGATAGGTTGGCTTTGGTGCAAGTGGGAGATTGTTAGCTATATGCCCTAAAGCAACCATGTAATAGTTACATATTGTGACATCCCAAATTTCATTGACCTTCATTAGTGTAATTGAATCATTAGGAGTTCGGATTATTTTAAATCGGGCCAAGAAGTGAACCCGATGGACCGTGAGGATAGAATGGGCTTGAGGAGCAAGCGGGCCGTATGATTATTTAGAATTAGGTTTATGAACTCGAGTGAGAGATTATGGGCTTGGATTGAGTGGGCCAAGGTTCAGGATTCTTAGGTTCGTAAGTTTAGTTTAGTGGGCCGGGTTGTTATAAATTAAGCTTGTTGGGCCAGAGATAAATAATTAGGCCCAAGTGATTTTATTTTATTTTATAGATTATAGTTAAGGTGATTTGATTAGTGAATTACTTATAACTTTAGCATTCTTTTTGTGATGAATTCCTTATAAACCAACAATGACTAGTCGATATGTTATGTCATTCGATATGTTATATGTTGTGACTTTGTATAATTGGGATTAAGTAGAAACAAAACGCAATTAGATGAAAATATTATAAACTAACGAACTAACTAATGATATCGATTAACTGTTAATTAGTGACGATTGATAGATGGCAAAAATCTTCATGCATGAAAGCCACGACATCTTTCTCTCTCTCGTTTTTCTCATCAACACCCACAGTTTCTTTTCAAATCCATAGAACCGAAGATGGCAACTCCAAGGAAGCATAATCATTAGCCAAATCTAATCATTATACTAACCTAGGACTAGTTCATAGCTTATTTCCCCACATAAAAACCGAAAATCCTCTCTCTCTCCTCAAAACCGAGAAACCCTCATCTTCATCTTCTTCTTTCTTTTCTCTTGGCTGAGCGGTAGAACCAGAAGCAAACCTGTGATTTCTTCTTCTTGCATGCGAGATTTTGGCGCTAATCTTGGAGTGTTCTTGTGTTATATTGATAGCTGAACAAAGGTTAGGAAAAATAGAACTCTAAGTTGAAGTGTATCCACCATTTCATCAAGAAAACTTGCGGATCTAGCAAAGCTATGAAGGATATGATTTGTAGTTGTTGTTTTATGGTTAATCTAAGCTGAATAAGTGTTAGATTAGAGTTAGAAGCTATTGCATGTTGTTTTTGAGGATTGCATGTTTCAAAATCCAAGTGTGAGTATGCTGTTTTGTTGAGCGAAGTGATGAAATGGATGCCGAGTGTGTTGTTTTGGTAGAAATCGTGATAAGTGGTTTACGGATGCAACAACACTTCGAGCCGAGCTGTGGAATTGATCATTTGTTAGAGAAAGATATGCTGAAGTTGGTTTGAGTTGCTGTGAGTAAGCATTGGAGTATTTTAGAAGAGATTTGTGGATAGATAAGTTGTTTCATTGAGTTAGAAGTAAGAAAATTTGTGTATCTATTCTGTTCTAAGTGAAAACAATTATGGAGTCTTCTGTTTGTGTTTAATTTTCTTTATGTATGTTAATAGAAATAAGAAAGAAACCATTCTACATGATAGAACATCTATAAGATCAAGTTATACACGTAGCTATAACCATATGAATATATAAAAACGTAGAGATGGAAGTGAACTTAGTAAAACCAGTAAACTGTTTTGTGAGAAACGGTTTGACCTTTACTAGTTATACGAATTTTCTGTAATTACCTAGTTAGAATTGGACCTTGATATCTAAATGAAAATTGTAGAACACATCTTAAGGAATAACATGTCAAAATTTGAGATTAAATGAATAAGAATTGATCAGTAAAACAATTTTCTTAGTGGATATAAAATCTGGGCGTCGGTACAGGGTATTAGTAAAGATTACAGCAATTGTTTTTCTCAATACAGTAAGATTCAGACTTAAGTTTCTTCACGGAAGTTGTCGATCTATGTCTCTAATATAACGAAATAAAATTTGGTAATATTTCGACAAGTATTGGTATACTTTCTATGTCCAAAACAGAAACTGTGCAATTAACCAGTAAACTGTCCTAACCCGAGAATATATAATATATATTGTATTCTTTATGTTTAACTTGCAGGATGTACATAGAGTCTAATCAGTTCATAATAGATACTAGTCATGAAAGAATAGGCCTCACACATCAATTGAGATATCAATGCATATAGTATCATGCGAGTGCAACGTGTGCAGTGCATAGTGCTTGATTATGGGATAAATATTTGTTCGGCATGGTATGGGACATGTCGTAATGGATTTTATCTTATAATTTGGACATGCACGTGTGCTAGGATCATGAGAATTAGATACTTTGGAGTCTTTCCTTTTGCATACGATAAATGCATTAATTCAAAGGTGTGGTGGTGTGAAATGTGTGCTTAAGAGAGTGAATGAACCCATTGGTACCGAGATACCGGTGATGCCCCTAGAAGTTTGGGATGCCCATGCTGAGTGGTCTTGGATGCCTCGGTAGAGAGATACTGGGATGCCTCGGAGTGAGATGCCCTTGTGTGTGATCAAGGATGCCCCAGCAGTGTGTGATACTGAGATGCCTCGGAGTGAGATGCCCCTTGCTGAGTGGTCTTGGGAGGACCTCGGTTGTGTGATACCGGGATTCCTCGGAGTGAGATGCCCATAATAGAAATATTGTGGAAGTCCGGATAACGTACTTTCCGGAAGTGACTCGATCAGGCCGGTAGAGTTCCGGTTATGACTGATTCGAGGGTGGATCATATGCACACTAAATATAATTCTATTTGGCAAGTGAGTTCATGCATTGTTGTTGCCTTGTATCTTGATATGAAATTGATTTTGAAAAGGTAAGTATGGAGATGGATGCATATAAGGTGATTATTTATGTGATGTATTAATATCAAATTGTCTATGCTCGTGACGACTATATTATTGTATCTCGAATTGCTTGGATTATGATTCCCTTGTAATATTGATGGTTGTGGATTATTTAAGTTAGAGTTTTATTATTCTTTACTGGGCATAGTTTTGCTCATACCTTCCATTTTTCAGATTGATAGTATGGATGTGCCGCCATTAGCTCGTTATGGTGTGATATCGAACATTGAGGTTACTTTTACCGATGTGTATGATGCTGATGTCGAGCTGACCTTCTCCAAATACGAGGCCACGACGTGGATGGATGATGGTAGAGCTGAGATGATCCCCATGAAGTTTGTTGCCTGGTTTGTCAAGCACGATGGAGCGATGTTTGGCTTTATCCCTTTTAGCAATGATGGAGCAGGAGCTGGGACGGATGGCGCCTAGACGCCTTTGATCACGATGAAGCTGTCTAACTTTTGTTTCTTTTTGAACGTGGGTTTGTGTGGGAACGTATGGAGTAGACACCCTCACCCTCTTATCCCTGGTTTTTGTTGCGCCTTACTTTTGCTATAAATATGTTGTATATAAAGGCGATGAACATGGAAAGAGTCCAGGTTGATAAATTTTTGTAGGCCCTGATGATGGTAAAAGAAATGAAGCTTCTTGTGATCTTATCTATGTGCATTAATACGTTGTTCTATATTAATCATCGGTAGAGTATTTGTAGGATAACCTCATAATACAAACTATAGATTTTAAATAATCCATGTTATACATGTTAACCTTCAATGGTAAATACTATAGATACCTAAGAAGGAGGTTTTCAAGTTAAGGAAGATAATAATAATAATTAAAATTTCCGCCTGCGCTTAGTACGTGACGCCCTAGGACGTCACACATATTAAGGATTATTTAATGGCAAATAACTTTATTCATTCATTGTCCAATTTATATGAATGAAGTCCATAAGATCAACTACGGTTGAACCTATTCTTAAGGAGTTAATAATATGTGTGATAGGTTACAGTTATGCTAAAATTCTAAACATGTGGCATCCGGGTTTTCGTCAGACCTCGAATAAATAATGGCTTGTCACGGGTCGATGGGAGTATTGACAGACTGTGTCATTGGCACCATTTGTGGACACTATTTCGTCATCGTCATTGTCGGTATAGCATTAGGCCATCGTTTCATCACCACCCATTATTCCGAAACATCAACTTTTGGAGAGAAATTTCCCATGCATGGCCATGCACATGTCTGATATTAGTCCTAAGTAGCCTCGTCAATTGACCGAGCTGAAGGCCCGTCGCACGTAATGGCCACATACGCGAAAGTTTACGACGAAAATTGTCGAAGATCTCCCAACCAGTTTCCCTGCAAAGGACCGCGGGTCGATCCGCGCGATTTTTCTCCTTAAACAGCCACATGAACGGCCCCACGTAAGCCATGCACTCACGTAAGTCCATCCCCTCCATGTAATGTTCGAGAACCACGCCCGTTGGACTGCCATGCATGGCCATGCGGCCATGTTTCCCTTTCCCTCGTCGAAGCCAGTCAACCCTGCACATCTTTTAACGGATGAAGCCCACATCCACGTCTTTCGACGGTCAACAATTGAGGGAATTGTTAACCGAAGGAAACAGCTGTGAATTGCTTCGAGCGGCCAACAAAGGCCACGTCTGCATGTAGCATGCGAGGTGGAGAACGGCAGCAAAGTCGGGGTCAACTAAATGAAAAAATTGACCGAGGAGAAGCCACGTCCTCCCTCCCTCAGTGGCCAGCAATCAAAGACCTCCCATGTAGGGAGACATGCTTGCATGCCATGATCAACGTCGAAGCAGCCCACAGCTCTTGCTGCCTTGGTGTCTTCAACTGTTGACTAGAAGAGTCAACAAGCTAATCTTCGAAAAGAAAAAGACCGCCAGTGGAAGAAAGAGCAAACTGAGAAAGACAAAGAGAGAGAGCGGCAAGTGAGAAGAGAGAAACTGAGAGAGAGAATAGAGGGCGCAAGAGAAAAAAAAAAAAGGGACTGCTCCCTTTGTCGTGTACGCGCAGCCACCATCCCCGCCATGCCAATTTAGCTGTCCCACAGCCTCAACCGCATCCGTGAAATCGTGAGTTTCCGATTTCTTGTCGTCAACATCTTTGGACCTAAGGCAAGTTGAAGTCTACTAACCTATATAGTGTAGTGTTGTTGTTGTTTGAGGAAGTGCTGTTAGATTGAAATGGTTAGAATGCTGATGTTGGATTGAGATTTCTAGAATGACCGAATTGATTTGAGGCTAGAAAGTTGAGAAGTTTTCGAGAGTACCTCGGTTTAGGCCGTCGATTTTTATACCAAATGTTGAGGTGATAGCACCTTGGGACTTTTGTTCGCAAAATGTTTTAGAAAATCTCTTGATTTGCATCAAAATTTATCGGTACTGTGGCACCATACCCGAATGTTTTAAGAAATATTTTATATTTTAAAGGTTTTTGAACTTTTTATATAAAACATTCCAAACCATTGGAGTTGGGATTGAGATTTGAATTTATCAATGTGCCGATTTCAAATGTATTTATAGATTTCGATAACTTATTTTGTTCCAAGCCGAGAAGGGTAATTTCCATTCAAGTTTCTTTATACGGATTCGAATATGATTGGAAAAGCATTTGCGAAAGTGGGACTTTCGGGGAAAAATCCTAGGGATTTCTGTATTGACGATTAGAAAACGTTTTGGTATGGGACGTGTCATAACAGTTTGGCCTTATAATCGGGACCCATGTGATTGAAATCATGTGTTCTAGTTTTGAAACTGAGTTATAACATTGCTTTGAAAAGTTCTATTGATTTGATGCATACTTATTCCTTTGGTTTTGTGATGTATGTATTTTGCATGAAATCAGATGATGATGATTCTGCATAATATAGTTTAGTAGATCTTTAGCTGCTAAGTGGTTGTACTCACCCCTTTTGGGGACTAACATATCTCATATAACGTGCGGGGACCGGTGTTCATACGGGTGAGAGTAATCATGACGTTTGACACCACTCTTCCCTTCGGTCCTGTACTCCAGCAGTATGTCGTCTTATTTGCCTGTTGAAATGGGCAAACTCTAGGGCCGCTACTGCTGCCACCTGAAGACGACAACAGGGGACCAAGTGGTGTGGAGTGACCACGATGGGGAGGACAGCAGAGTGAGAAATTTTGGATGCCGGCACTGAAGGATGGACTTTAGGCAAATGGTTGTTGAAGACATCGGTTAACTTTTGAAGTATCGCTGAGTATAGGAACCTATTACCTTTTGGATGTACCAACAAACAATGTCCTTCCAGTAGATATGTGTAAATAAAACTGTCCAGCTATTATCTATAAACGTGTTTAGTGTGTGCATCATTTCTGTGTGTAGGGAAAGGGGAGTTGTTGGATACACTTCCGCCATATATATTGCATAGGGACTAACCATGTATATGATAGAACCCCCACATGACTTCTCTAAAGTCCATTGATCATAAAAAAAAAAAAAAAAAAAAAAAAAAAAGGAAGAAGGACAACGGGGATGAGAAAAGAAGTGTGGCGACCCTAACGGATCGGGGGCCGTCAAGGGGGTGCCACAACGAATGGTATCAGAGCTATGGTTTTATCTGGAGTGATAAGGTGCATTAGTAGAAAAGAAGGATATAATGATGCACACTATAAGGCATTTTTAGGGGTAGTTGACTAACTATGAACAACGAGTGATTGAATTCACTCGTAAAATACTGGTAACGATTGTGAGTTACCTGCGTGTGTGAGTAACATTTTTATGTTACTTATTTGATCTCAGTAATGTGTGAACATTACTTTTCTTTCTTGGCTAATTTGTGACATTGAGTCACTAATTGTTCCTGAAGCGAAATTTTCTAAGCCGTCTAGGTATGCCCTTAGATTGATAGAGGATCGAGAGGAAAATGCTAAGAGATTTCTAAAAGGCATGAGGATGGATATTAGGAGGCAACTAGTACCCTTGAATATGAGAGATTATAAGGAAAATTATGAAAGGGCACAGCTTGTAGAGAAAGAAGTGTTAAGGGAACGAATGGAATCAAGGAGATAGTTCACATTGAGTGATGCCCGATGAGGTAAGAGACCCTATCCAACCCAAGAACCACCTTGGGATTCTAAGAAAACGTCAAAATTTGGAAAATTTTGAAAAGGCCAAGAGTGGTCAGGCACTAGGAGAAGTGTTGTATCAAAACAATTTTTGCCAAGGGTGTGGTAGATCACATGGACCAGGACCCTATAATGACCGACCAAAATGTCTTGGTTATGGGCAGAGAGGTCACTTAGGAGAAATTGTCCACAAAAAGGATCGCAACTGAATATCAACTCGGTGCGATAAGTGCAACAACGCGTAGGCGAACCACCTCCTCAAGGGAAATCACAAAGACCACCAGCACAAGGAAGGGTGTATGCGATCACCCAAGAGGAAGTGGAAGCTTCCAAAAACGTTAACCTAGGTCTGATCTCTATAAATGCTAACCAGGCATATGCGTTATTTGACACGAGTGCTACGCATTCATTTGTGTCTAAAAGGTATAGACGATTGTGAGAAACGGGAACCAAATCTTTAGGTATGTCTCTTCGTATTTCTACAGAGTCGAAGAACATGGTGTTGTCCATGTTAGTATGTGAGAAGAGTAAGATAACCATAGGGGGACGAGATATGGAAATAGACCTAGTACTAATCGTTATGCATGACTTTGACATCATCATAGGAATGGACTAGCTCCATAAGCAACAGACTAGGATGGATGATCTCCTGGGATAGTACTTACCCATGCGTCAAAGAATAAACCCGTAAGGCTTAGTATGGGATAGGCTAAACGGATAATATCTTTATAAGTTAGTCCCTATTGAAACGAGACCCTCCAGTAGATGTGCAGTTCGAGCTCGAACCAGGCGAAAGCTGGTGGACCTATAACAACCTGGTTCGATGAGGGTGGGGAGTGGACGCTAAGGCCAAAGTGCCTAACCAAGGAGCGGCTCCTGGCAAGCTTCTAGGATGGCAAAAAGGGAGCAGGAATGAATCGAACTATGAATTGAACTGGGAGGGCAGTGTTTCTGGGATAATTTTATCAGAGTGGCGTAGCGGAAACATGGTTAAGCTTGTAGAACTCCTGTTTATGAAAAGGAAGGACGGGTTGATGCGTTTGTGCATTGACTACAGGCAATTGAATTAGGTGACCATTAAAAATAAGTACCCCTTGCCTAAAATTGACGACTTATTTGACCAGCCGCAAGGAAGTTCAATCTTTTCCAAGATTGACTTGACATCAGGATACCATCAAATAAGGATTAAGAAGGAAGACATTCCTAAGACTGAATTTAGGACTCGCCATGGATACCACGAGTTCCTAGTTATGCCATTTGGATTGACGAATGCCCCAGCTGTATTCATGGATTTGATGAATAGGGATATTTAAGTCCTATTTGGATCAATTTGTGATTGTCTTCATTGATGATATCCTAATATATTCTAAAGGATCCGAAGAACATGCGCAGCATCTAAGCGTAGTGTTGCAAACAAAGATCATTAGATATACCAGAGTGGAAATGAAACCATGTGACGATGGATTTCATGCAAGGATTACCAAGGACATAAAGTGGCCACGACTCCATCTGGGTGATAGTAGATCGCCTGACTAAGTCTGCCCATTTCTTAGCAGTCTGCATAGACTATCCAATCGATATATTTGATGATATATATGTAAGCCAAGTGGTATGCTTACATGATGTTCCTGTAACCATAACGTCGGATCGAGAATTGAGATTTACTTCAAACCTTTGGCGAAGTCTTCAAACTGCCTTGGGGACCAAGCTCCAATTCAGTACTGCTTTTCATCCGCAAATAGACGGACAAACGGAAAGAGTGATCTAGACACTAAACAACATGTTAAGAGCTTGCATCCTTGACTTTAGAGGAAATTGGGATGAAAAGTTATACCTGGTAGAATTTGCATATATCAATAGTTTTCAGAAAAGTATAGGCATGGCTCCCTATGAAGCATTGTATGGGAGAAAATGTAGGACTCCTGTTTGCTGGAATGAAATGGGTAAAAGAAAAGCTACGCAAATTAGCATAGAGGACCCTTAGAATTTGGCATAGGAGGTCATGTATTCCTAAAGGTATTCCCGATGAAGGGAATATCGCGATTCAGGATAAAGGGTAGGTTAAACCATAGATTTGTCGAACCTTTCCGAGATTCTCGAAAAGGTAAGGGATGTGGCCTGGCGGCTGACATTGCCTCCTAAATTGACAAATCTACTTGACATTTTACATATGTCGATACTGAGGAACTATCAGCCCAATCCTGGACTCGTACTCGATCATGAAGCCATCAAAGTGGATGAGAAAGTGAGATACCTGGAAGAGCCGATCCAAGTACTAGATCGAAAGGAGCAAGTCATTTGGACAGAGAAACTTCCATTAGTTAAGGTCTTATGGCGACATCACGATATCGAAGAGGCCACATGAGAAAGTGAGAAAGAAATGAAGCAAAGGTACCCTCATCTTTTCCATGACATGTAAGAGATGTCCAACTTCGAGGACGAAATTCTCTAAGGAGGGGAGAATTGTGGCATTCGGGTTTTCGTCAAACCTCGAATAAATAACGGCTCGTCACAGGTCGACGGGAGTATCGACAGACTGCGTCATTGGCACCATTTGCGGACACTATTTTGTCATCGTCATCGTTGGTATAGCATTAGGCCATCATTTCATCCCCACCCATTATTTCGAAACATTAACTTTCAGAGAGAAATTTCCCATGCACGGCCATGCACACGTTCGATATTAGTCCTAAGCGGCCTCATCAATTGACTGAGCTGAAGGCCCATCGCACGCAATGGCCATGCATACGCAAAAGTTTACAGCAGAAATTGTCGAAGATCTCCCAACCAGTTTCCTCGCAAAGGACTGCGGATTGACACAGCCTCACGCGCGATTTTTCTCCTTAGACGGCCACATGAACAGCCCCATGCAAGCCATGCACTCACGTAAGTCCATCGCCTCCATGAATGTTCGAGAACCATGCCCATTGGACTGCCATGCACGGCCATGCGGCCATGTTTCCCTTTCCCTCATCGAAGCCGGTCAACCATGCACATCTTTTGACCGATGAAGCCCAGGTCCATGTCTTTGGACGGTCAACAATTGAAGGAATTGTTGACCGAAGGAAGCAACTGTGAGTTGCTTCGAGTGGCCAGTAAAGGCCACGTCCGCAACTAGCATGCGAGGTGGCGAACGGCAGCAAAGTCAGGGTCAACTAAATGAGAAAATTGACTGAGGAGAAGCTACATCCTCCCTCCCTCGGTGGCCAGTGGTTGAAGACCTCCCATGCAGGGAGACATGCCTGCATGCCATGATCAACGTTGAAGTAGCCCGCAGCTCTTGCTACCTTGATGTCTTCGGTTGTTGACTAGAAGAGTCAACAAGCCAATCTTCGAAAAGAACAAGACCGCCAGTGGAAGAAAGAGCAAACCGAGAGAGAGAAAGAGAGAGAGCGGCAAGTGAGAAGAGAGAAACCGAGAGAGAGAATAGAGGGCACGAGAGAGTGAGCGGCGAGAGAAAAGAAAGGGATCGCTCCCTTCATCGTGTACACGTAGTCGCCGTGTCACACCTCGAACCTCGAGTGCGTGCACATCCCTCTGCGATCGATACAAATGCGACATTCCTAGGATGCGTTGCCGACCCAATCACTTTTAAATGCACATGTAGAACGTATTATAAAACCTCCGACAATAAAGTACAAGATAGAAAAACAAGAAGCAATTTCACAATAAAACACTTTCATAAACCAACGGAGTTTACAAACAGAGGCCTATAGCCCAAAAGTCTACAAAAGACGGACTCTTAAAAGGAACTGTCCTACGACCTACAAGTCAAACACGTTCTCCAATCCTTCAAACTTCACTTCTGCAACTCCTCAAGGCTAACCAAAACGAACTGCCCACTCCGTCCACTAGGGACCTGAAAATGTAAGACCACAACCGGGGTGAGACATTGTCTCAGCAAGTTCGCCCCCTAAACCCCTATTAAAAAGGAAATACGCCCAAGGGTGGTCTAACCACACCACACAGAGGACTTACCTCGCCTCAGTTCCTTCTTGCAGGTTAGCACAATTCATATCACTCAATCATGTTCATATCACTCAATCACATGCAATAATACGAACTTAAATAGCTGGAATGCAAACACTTTCACATAACCAACAACCACAAGGGCTCTGATTATAAGACCAAATCGTTATGACACGTCCCATACCATGCCACACAATTTCGTCCCATAATCCAGCACGTCAATAACACTCAGCGTGCGTTCTAATTGTTATTTACTGCCACACATGGGCATAGCCTCGTCGTAGTTCGGCTATCTACTAGCATTTAGCCAGGAATTGTCTCCCCCCTTGGAGCATGGCTTCATCACTACATTGATGGCGTTCCCAAAGGAGTATAGGTCCAGTTGGCCTAGCCTCTACTGCGACTCAAGCCCATTGTATGGGGCATCCCATAAAAAGGGTATCCCATAAAGGGTACATCTAGCTCAATAGCTCAAGACGGTTTCACATTAACCAACACACAACCATTCAATGATGGCCTAGGATACTTGCATTTCACTCAAATGCTTCGATTAAAATAGTAATCCTAGCCTCTTTTCTTCATATTAAAAACATCCAAGAAAGTAGCCGTGTATAGGTACACGTCCTTTCAAACAAGAAAAACTAATACCTTCCTTTTTCAAACCCCACTCTTTGATATAATATTAAAAATCCATTTTCGGTGTCAAAACCCGACACCCATGATTTTCTGAATAAACACCATATCTTCACAATCACCACTCAATTTCACAATTCAACAATCAATTGCATAATCCAACCATGTCACCAAATATGCAATTTCTAGCAAGCAAAGCATCAAGAATAATCACCAACTACTATGGTCCTAACCAGCAGAAATGATCCACTCGCACATCTCCGAGTTTAAATCCAGAAATCTAATCAAACGAGTTCGGAAAATTTCCAAATTTGAACATGTTGTAAAGGACACATAAATGAATATTAAATTGCTCAATCCAGAACAAAAATATGTCCGTTTCTAGAAAATTTATTTTCCAAAATCAGTTTGGTTCGAGATCCAAAACTTGTCCATTTGATCTGAAATTTGACTATGGTAAACTAGAAGACATGAAAAACAACTTCTGTGAAGAAACCATTTTAAAATTCGAACCCTAAGAGTTAATAAAAACCCCTAGAATCCCAAAAGGTCACTAGTTCCAGCGAAAACTGAGGTTCTATTTGCAAATGACGGAGCTGATATCTCCTTCTTTTCAATCCCTAAAATTCTTGAGAAAAATATATGCTGTAGCTGAAGATGTCTAAAACATTTCTCAAGAAGGAACTGTGTGGCACCCCCTCGACACGGCCCCCGATCCGTAAGGGTCGCCACAGGTACTATTCACTTATCCAATTTATATAACACTTTGATACTTTTTAATTGTAGCGAGTCCATAATTCATGGGGGTTAATTAAAAATTTCTCTCTTTTTTTAAAAAAAAAAAATGGTCCTAGCGTAGTTCATATAACGGAAGCATAATCAAATCTCCCTATCCCTTACTCCAACGACAATAATGCAATGCACACCAACTACGCATCAGATAAAAAGATAAAGCCGAGTCATTTTTATTTACTTTTTCATGATGGACATCTCGGGTCGGTACAGCAAAAGGCCAAGACTTTTAACTATGCTTGGCTATAACTCAAAACAAACTTGACCCTACATCAGACATGTACACCTATCCATCGTCAAGTGTCGGCTATCCAAAAAGTGTCATCTTCTACCAGTCGTACGTGCCATCACACTGACCCCGGTGCATCAAGCAGTGGCGGCGGCAGTATCCCTAGCATCACCCTGTCGCGTCGAACATGAACGGACAGGAACTCTTAGACTACAGGGCCCCCAGCCAGACCCACATCGTACATAACCAACACACGAACTCGGACAAACACCGGACCAGGAACACTAACACAAAGATGCTCTGCACACTCAACCACAACATCAGATGGTAAGCCATAGAAAGTACCACACGCGACCGGTGGCAAAGGCATATTTTAATCTGAAATGTTAATCCCCAAAGGGGTGAGTACAACCATCCAAACCCAGTAAGGTCGCCACAGATACCAAACGCTCTACCTATTGCAATTACTGGTTACTTGTCTTTGTAAAAAGGGGAGTTGTAAAGAAGGACCGAGGTTCATAGGCATTTTTTTTTAAAGGAGTTTAGTGCAGCTCATAGCGAAATTAGAGACAAGTCTCACCATCCCTATACTCTCTTAGCGATGATACAATGCACACCAACTACACATTGAAGGAAAACATAAAGCCGAACCACTTTTATTTACATTTTTCAGGATGGACATCTTGGGTCGGTATAAGCAAAAAGGAAACCAAGACTTTTCACTATGATTGGCTACATCTCAAAAGAGATCATCGACCCCTTATATTGAAACGAGTAAGACCCTCCATCTACAAGTATCGGCTCCCTCTCCAAAAAGTGTCAACTCCCTCTCCTCCTGCGGCCATCACACCTAGCCAGGTGCATCGGGCGGTGGCGGCGGCAACATCCCCAGCATCACCCCGTCACGTCGGACATGGACGGACAGGAACTCCTGGATGACGGGGCCCCTAGCCAGGCCCACATCGTACATCACCAGCACCCACACTCGTATGAACACCAACCCAGGGATGGTGACACATACATGCTCCGCGCACTCGACCTCCACATCCGAGGGAAGGCCGTAAAAAGTACCCCGCGAGACTGGAGGGAGAGGCATTTCTCTAATCTGAAATGTTAGTCCCCAAAGGGGTGAGTACAACCACTCAGCAGATATAAGATCCATTACGCTACTCAATGCATTAAACAGAGCAATCAAGGCAACATTGAGTACATATAGATCACCATATCATGTGCAAAATCCACCAATGCACTAGTACATACATCATACAGCTATGCATACCTGACACGATACCATGTGCACCTATCACCATGCGCTTATACATGTTACACCATACAATCATGCATACATGTCACCATATCAAGTGCACATATCATCATGCACTTATACATGTTACATTATACCATCATGCATACATGTCACCATACCATGTGGACATATCATCATGCACTTATACATGTTACATTATGCCATCATGCATACATGTCACCATACTATATGCACATATCATCATGCACTTATACATGTTACATTATGCCATCATGCATACATGTCACCACATATCATCATGCACTTATACATGTTACATTATGCCATCATGCATACATATCACCATACCATGTGCACATATCATCATGCACTTATACATGTTACATTATGCCATCGTGCATACATGTCACCATGCCATGTGCACATATCTTCATGCACTTATACATGTTACATTATGCCAACTTGCATACATATCACCATACCATGTGCACATATCATCATGCACTTATACATGATACATTATGCCATCTTGCATACATATCACCATACCATGCATGATTCGATTTCAACTCATGTTTTTCAATTGTATCGCCACATTTTTCTTTCCCAGGACCAGAAATTGCATCCCGCATTTCTATCGCTCGCACCCAACCTGGCATCGCGAGGAACCTCCGGCACACACCTCCGGGCATCCGACACACACCTCCGCGCATCTCGAAACTCCCGAGGACATCCGGCACACACCTCCAGGCATCCGCCACACACCTCCGAGCATCCCGACACTCCTGGGGCATCGTCGGCTCACACCTCCGACGGTATCCATATTCTCATACCTCTCTTTTCCATTTTCACATTTGATATTACAATGCAATTGGTTCAAATCACTCTTTTGAAATCGTGAAATGTGCATTGGGAAAATGTCATTTAATGCAATGGTTTAAATGAAATCTTTCTTTGAGTTCAGGAAAATTCATCATTTCTTTAATGTCATATGAAATGCATGAATGTCATCACACCATTGCATGAGTAATAATCCAAAGTATCATGATTCACACAATAATTTCATACAAATCACACATTACAGCATGATTAATTATGTCTATTCATCTTGCACAGTTTTTGAAACATTTTCGATTAAATGCCCAAATGACCTTAAAAAATTATGAATTTTTAACCATATTGCAGACAAGACATAAATAAAATATCGCGTGCAGAACACTTTTCCATAAGAAATTAGTACAAAATGGTATAGACCACACATTGCAACATCATCAAGTCCAAAATATACAGATTGTACAGTTTTCAAAATACATTTGATTAAATATGAAAATGACCTTCAAAAATCACGAAATTTAACTATGTTATAGCCAAGACATAGATGAAGATATCCCATAAAGAACACTTCTCCAAAAGAAATTTGTACAGAATAATATAGGCCATGCATGTCAACAAAAGTAGTTACCGAAATCTCCAGATTCAGTCTCTCCGAAAAATAGGGATTTCACCCATTTATACTTGTTCATTTTGTCCCAAATTTGAGTATGTTGTATTTCCAGGACTCCTTAACAACTTTCATTAAGGGATCAAGGTGATATTTTTAAAGGAAAGTCACTTCATAGTCCACGAAGTCGCTGGAGCTCAGTACAACATTTCCAGATCTAACGTCTTGAAAAGAAAAATCGTTTCACTAGGCTATACTTGTTCGTTTTACCTCAAATTTGAGTATATTAATCTTCAGGATGTTCTCTATAACTTTCGTGAAGAAGTCGAAGTGAAATTCTCATTAAAAAGTTACGGGCAACACACAAAATCACCAAGAGATCAACAAAACAGCTTCAGATCTAACATCTTCGTAGAAAGAGGGTTTTACCCCTCAAAACTCAGCCATTTTGTCTCCAATTTTAGTATGTTATACTTTAAGACGTTATCTACAACTTTCATGAAGAAGTTGAAGCCATAATCTGGCTCAAACATCGCATGCAAGCAGCTACAACAATCTGGGTTGGGCTGTTTACTCGAGAACAGTTTGTACTTTCCAAACAACACCCTTAAAACTTAGATTTTTCCACCCTAGACATCCGAAATTTATCACCATTCAATAACATATTCTAGACACAACATGCAAGAGCAGCTTTAAAGGATCTAACTTGCCTCTAGATCAAGCAACGGTGAGCACACGGCAGGATACGGCGGCGACGGACTCCTCCTCTCTTTCTTCTTCCTCGCGCGCGGCCTCTTCCCTTCTCCCTCTCTCGAAATCTCTCTCTCTCTCTCACGGAATCTCTCTCTCCTCTTCCCTCTCACGGACGACAGCCCCTCCCCTTTTCCTTCTTAATTTTCTTTCCTCCCTACAATGATTAGCTTGTAATCATTATTAAGCATGCAAGGAGACACTTGGTAAGCCTCCTAAGCCACTTGTAAAATGGCATGCAAAAGAAAAGGGGCCTCTCATGGGCCGACCCCCTTCCCCCTCCATCCGGTCTCCTTGGTCAACAGCCCCATTGGGCCTTGTGGGCCGGTCGCGAAAAGGGGTGAGGCAATGGGCTCGTTTGGGCTTTCAATTGTCCAGCCCATCCTCATCCTATTAATTTACCTAATCCTTAATTTTAAAAACACCTAATTGAAAATATAATTCACCAAAACTTTGTGACCTATCTAGATAGATTACAATCCATAATCCACATGTCCAAAAATAGAATTTTCCTTATCAAATAATTGTTCACCAAAAGCTTGGCCAAAATTCTTAGTGCAAGACATGAGTTAGAGCACCCCTAAGGATTGGCAAGGAATTCTAGGATGCCACAATTCTCCCCTCCTTAGAGAATTCCGTCCTCGAAATTAGACATCGCTTACGCCTATGTAAAAAAATAGGGGTATTTCTCCCTCATCTGATCTTCATTCTCCCATGTGGCTTCCTCCATATCGTGATGTCGCCATAATACCTTAACTAAAGGAATCTTCTTAGTCCCGAGAATTTGTTCCTTTCGATCCAAAAGATTGCACAGCTCTTCGATGTACCTCACTTTCTCATCCACTTTGATGGCTTCATGATCGAGTATGTGACCAGGATCTAGCTGATACTTTCTTAGCATCGACACATGAAACACATCATGTAAATTTCCCAAATTAAGAGGCAGCGCCAAACGATAAGCTGCATTTCTTATTCTTTCAAGTATCTGAAAAGGTCCAACAAATCTGGGACCCAACTTTCCTTTCATTCCGAAACGAGATACTCCTTTTAATGGGGATACTTTAAGAAATAGGTGATCCCCCACACTAAACTCCAAGGGCCTTCTACGCCTGCCCGTGTAGCCTTTTTGTCTACTTTGGGCTGTTTTAAGTCTTTTCCTGATAATCTCAATGGCTTCAGTGGTATTTTGTACCAATTCAGGTCCTGTTAATCTTCTTTCACCTACTTCGTCCCAACAGACAAGGGTCCTGCATCTTCTCCCATATAACGCTTCATATGGGGCCATGCCTATACTTTTCTGAAAACTATTGTTATAAGTAAACTCTACCAAATGCAAGTTCTCATCCCATCTTCCTTTAAAGTCAATAATACAAAGCTCAAAGGCATATCCTCCGAGTTTGTATCACTCTCTCTGTTTGTCCATCCGTTTGAGGGTGATAAGCGGTACTAAATTGAAGCTTTGTCCCTAAAGCATTTTGCGGACTCGCCAAAAGTTCGAGGTAAACCTAGAGTCTCGATCCGACGTGATCGTTACGGTATACCATGTAAGCGTATTATCTGGGCTTACATAAATCTCAAAGAAGTCTATTCATTGAATAGTTCATACGACGCTAAGAAATGGGCAGACTTAGTTAAACGATCCATTATTACCCAAATTGAATCGTGACCACTTGATGTCCTTGGCAGTCATTGCACAACATCCATCGTTACATGCTCCCACTTCCACTCTGGTATGTCTAACGGCCTCAAGAGTCCTGCAGGTTTGCGATGTTCTGCCTTCACTTGTTGGCACATCAAACATTGAGAAACATACTTAGCCGTATCTGTTTTCATACCATTCCACCAAAATTGGCGACGCAAATTTCTGTACATCTTTGTACTACCTAGATGAATACTGTATTTACTCCTATGTGCCTCTGACAGAATCTCCTTCTTCACTTCTTCATTGTCGGGTACATAGAGTTGTCCTTGACATCTTACCACTCCATCTCCAGAAACTTGAAATTATGGTCTTTTCCCTAAAGACACTATCTCTTTTACTTTCATAATTTATGGGTCAAACTTTTGCAGGGTCTTAACTTTCAGAATAATTTCAGGTTCAATCCTTAATGCTTTAATCATACTAGTAAGACCATCCACTTTTAATTTAAATTCCAAGTCCGCTACGGACTTTAATAAACTCCATTCTGTCATTCTTAAACTGGCCATCTCCATAGCTGACTTACGACTAAGAGCATCTGCTACCTTGTTTGCCTTCCCTGGATGATATCGTATCTCACAATCATAATCCTTTAACAATTCCATCCACCTCCTTTGTCTCATGTTCAGCTCCTTTTGTGAGAACAGATATTTCAGGCTCTTATGATCTGTATAAATCTCAAACTTTTCCCCATATAAATAATGTCTCCATATCTTCAAGGCGAACACTATAGCTGCCAATTCTAGATCATGCATTGGGTAGTTCAGTTCGTGGGGTTTCAGTTGCCTAGATGCGTAGGCTATGACCTTGCCATGCTGCATCAAAACACATCCCAATCCTTTGTGAGATGCATCACTATATACTGTAAAACCATCGGGTCCAGATGGTATGGTCAAGATTGGGGCCGTGGTTAACCTCCTTTTAAGTTCTTGAAAGCTCCTTTCACATTCCTCACTCCATTCAAATTTCGTGTTCTTTCGAGTCAATTTGGTTAAAGGGCCTGCCAATCGTGAAAACCCTTCAATAAACCTTCGGTAATAACCGGCCGCCCCTAAGAAACTCCGTATTTCGGTGGGTGTGGTTGGTCTCGGCCAATTTATTACCATCTCAACTTTCGCCGGATCTACTGCAATTCCTCCTCCTGACACCACGTGTCCTAAAAATATTATCTGGTCTAACCAAAATTCACACTTGCTGAATTTGGCATATAACTTGTGATCCCTCAAAGTTTGCAAAACTAACCTTAGGTGTTGCTCATGTTTCTTTGGCCCTTCCAAATAAACCAGGATATCGTCGATAAACACAATCACAAACTGATCTAAATAGGGTTTAAACACCCTATTCATTAGATCCATAAATGCAGCTGGTGCATTTGTCAATCCAAATGGCATGACAAGGAACTCGTAATGTCCATAACGAGTCCTAAATGCAGTCTTAGGAATGCCTTCTTTCATAATTCTTAGCTGATGGTATCCCGACCTTAAATCAATCTTAGAGAAAACCGAACTTCCCTGGAGTTGGTCGAATAGGTCGTCAATTCTAGGCAAGGGATACTTATTTATAACAGTCACTTGATTCAGTTGTCTATAGTCAATGCACAAGTGCATCGACCCATCTTTCTTTTTCACAAACAGAACTGGTGCACCCCAAGGTGAAGCACTTGGCCTAATGAATCCTTTGTCAAGCAACTCCTGTAGTTGCACTTTTAACTCCTTTAGTTCCATTAAGGCCATCCTATAGGGGGCTTTCGATATTGGTCCTGTTTCAGGCATTAGTTCAATCTCAAACTCAATCTCTCTTTCCGGGGTAGTCCAGCAACTCTTCGGAAATACGTCTTGAAATTCACTCACTACCCGAATTTCATCAAGCTTAAGCTCTTCCTTGGTACAGTCTTTAACCATTGCTAGGTACCCTTGACATCCCCTGTGGAGCAATGCATCAGCCTCTACTACTGAAATAAGTGCTATAGATAGGTCGGTCTGGCCTCCCAGAAATTTACAATCCGACCAATAAGGTAGAATAAACCACTTTTCTATAACAATCCATTTTGGCCCGATACTTATGAAGCCAATCCATTCCTATGATAACATCAAAATCATACATTGGCATCACGACCAAGTCTATTTCCATATCTCTTCCTCCTATGGTTATCTTACATTTTTCACAAATCAGTGTAGACAACACTGCATCCTTTAAAGGCGTAGAAACACAAAGACGGGTCTCAAGAAATGTCGATTCAATTTTACTCAACAAATCTATATCTTTCGACACAAATGAATGTGTGGCACCCGTATCAAACAATGCATAAGCCTTCTTGCCATTTATAAAAATTGTACCCGAGATGACGTTTTTGGAAGCTTTTGCTTCCTCTTGGGTGACCGCATACACTTTTCCTTGAGTTGGTGGCCTCTGTGGGATTCCTTTCGAATATGGGCCCAAGAAGCACACCGGGGTACTTGTCGCAGTGAGTTGATACTTGTGTGGGACCTCTCCTGTGGACAATCCTTCTTAAGATGTCCTACCTTTCCACAGCCATAACATTTCAATCGTCCATTACAAGGTCCGGGGCCATGTCGTCCATCACACCTTCGACATTCTTCATTTCGATAAGGTGTCTTTCATAAATTCGGACCATTCCTAGCCTTCCCAAAATTCCCGAAATTGCCCTTCTTCTTAGACTCCCAGGTCTGACCCTGACCTGTATAGGGTCTCTTACCCCGCCTGTTATCACCAAAAGACGATTGTCTCTTATTCTCTGACTGCTCCCTTACTAACTCCTACTCCACCAACTGTGCCCTTTCATAGATCTCATTATAGTCTCTTATGTTCAAAGGCACCAGTTGCTTCCTTATACTAGTCCTCAATCCCTTCAAAAACCTCTTAGCTTTTTCTTCCTGATCTTCAATCAATCTAGAAGCATATCTAGACAGTTCAGAAAATCTTGCCTCATACTGATCCACTGTCAGATCTTTTTGTTCTAACTGGACAAATTCTGTAATCTTCTTATCCCTAGCACAATCAGAAAAATGCTTTCTATTGAAAGCTCTGACAAACTCTTCCCAATTAACATCAGTACCTGGTGGAAAGATTGTGTCCCTTGAAGCTCTCCACCAGAACTTTGCATTTCCCTCCAACTGGTACTCTGCTAAAGTTATTTTCTCAACATCATTGCAGTCCAACAACTGGAAATTCGCTCCATCCCATCAACCCAATGCTTCGCCTCCTCAGGACTTCCCATTCCACTGAATTTGGGTGGTTTTAACTTCAAAAATTGCTCCACTAGTCCTTGAGTACGACGTTCTGCTCCAGGTTGTTGCTGCACTTGTCTTTCCATCAAATTTCCAATATTGGCCAATGCCTGCGGGATATCTTCCATTCGGGGTTCAGCCCTTGATGCAGAGGCTTCAGCCCTCGATGGATGATAACTTCCATATCGTACCATGATTTTCCTGCAGTTTTCAAGCATTTGCCTCAGGAAATATCTGGGACTCAAAGTCTCCATTAAAAGCAATAGCACCAAGAAAATAAGTAACATTAACCATGTTACTGGCACCCAAGAGTAACCTCAAAACACAAACTGGGGATCTACGGGCGAGTACACATCACCGGTTGTTCAAAGTTACTCAACCACTCTCGGTCAGTATCCTATGGTGTGCATTGTCATTACTTTCCTCACTTTCCAAAGGAGGCTCCTTATCACTCCATATATAAACCTTCTGCTCTGATACCAACCGCTGTGGCACCCCCAAACCCAGTAAGGTCGCCATAGATACCAAACGCTCTACCTATTGCAATTACTGGTTACTTGTCTTTGTAAAAAGGGGAGTTGTAAAGAAGAACCGAGGTTCATAGGCATTTTTTTTTTAAAGGAGTTTAGCGCAGCTCATAGCGAAATTAGAGACGAGTGTCACCATCCCTCTACTCTCTTAGCGATGATACAATGCACACCAACTACACATTGAAGGAAAACATAAAGCCGAACCACTTTTATTTACATTTTTCAGGATGGACATCTTGGGTCGGTATAACCAAAAAGGAAACCAAGACTTTTCACTATGCTTGGCTACATCTCAAAAGAGATCATCGACCCCCTATATCGAAACGTGTAAGACCTTCCATCTACAAGTGTCGGCTCCCTCTCCAAAAAGTGTCGCTCCCTCTCCTCCCGCGCCATCACACCCCGGCCCGGGTGCATCGGGCGGTGGCGGCGGCAACATCCCCAAATCACCCCATCACGTCGACATGGACGGACAGAACTCCCTGGATGACGGGGCCCCCAGCCAGGTCCACATCGTACATCACCAGCACCCGCACTCGTATGAACACCAACCTAGGGATGGTGACACATACATGCTCCGCGCACTCGACCTCCACATCCGAGGGAATGCCGTAAAAAGTACCCCGCGAGACTGGAGGGAGAGGCATTTCTCTAATATGAAATGTTAGTCCCCAAAGGGGTGAGTACAACTACTCAGCAGATATAAGATCCATTACGCTACTCAATGCATTAAACAGAGCAATCAAGGCAACATTGAGTACATATAGATCACCATATCACGTGCAAAATCCACCAATGCACTAGTACATACATCATACAGCTATGCATACCTAACACGATACCATGTGCACCTATCACCATGCGCCTATACATGTTACACCATACAATCATGCATACATGTCACCATACCATGTGCACATATCATCATGCACTTATACATGTTACATTATGCCATCATGCATAGATGTCACCATACCATGTCCACATATCATCATGCACTTATACATATTACATTATGCCATCATGCATACATATCACCATAGCATGTGCACATACCATCATGCACTTATACATGTTACATTATGCCATCATGCATACATATCACTATACCATGCATGATTCGATTTCAACTCATGTTTTTCAATTGTATCGCCACATTTTTCTTTCCTGGGACTTGAAATTGCATCCTGTATTCCTATCGCTCGCACCCAACCTGGCATCGCTAGGATCCTCCGGCACACACCTCTGGGCATCCCGACACTCCCGGGGCATCGTCGGCTCACGCCTCCGACGGTATCCATATTCTCATACCTCTCTTTTCCAATTTCACATTTGATATTAAAATGCAATTGGTTCAAATCACTCTTTTGAAATCGTGAAATGTGCATTGGGAAAATGTCATTTAATGCAATGGTTTAAATGAAATCTTTCTTTGAGTTCAGGAAAATTCATCATTTCTTTAATGTCATATGAAATGCATGAATGTCATCACACCATTGCATGAGTAATAATCCAAAGTATCATGATTCACACAATAATTTCATACAAATCACACATTACAGCATTATTAATTCTGTCCGTTCATCTTGCATGGTTTTTGAAACATTTTCGATTAAATGCCCAAATGACCTTCAAAAATTATGAATTTTTAACCATATTACAGACAAGACATAAATAAAAATATCGCGTGCAGAACACTTTTCCATAAGAAATTAGTACAAAATGGTATAGACCACACATTGCAACATCATCAAGTCCAAAATATACAGATTGTACGGTTTTCAAAATACATTCAATTAAATATCCAAATGACCTTCAAAAATCACAAAATTTGACTATGTTATAGTCAAGACATAGATGAAGATATCTCATGAGAACACTTCTCTAAAAGAAATTTGTACAGAATAATATAGGCCATGCATGTCAACAAAAGTAGCTACTGAAATCTCCAAATTCAGTCTCTCCGAAAAATAGGGATTTCACCCATTTATACTTGTTCATTTTGTCCCAAATTTGAGTATGTTGTATTTCAAGGAGTCCTTAACAACGTTCATTAAGGGATCAAGGTGATATTTTTAAAGGAAAGTCACTTCATAGTCCACGAAGTCGCTGGAGCTCAGTACAACATTTCCAGATCTAACGTCTTCAAAAGAAAAATCGTTTCACTAGGTTATACTTGTTCATGTTACCTCAAATTTGAGTATGTTTCAAGATGTTCTCTATAACTTTCGTGAGGAAGTCATAGTGAAATTCTCAGTAAAAAGTTACATGGAACACACAAAATCACCAAGAGATCAACAAAACAGCTTCAGATCTGACATCTTCGTAGAAAGAGGGTTTTACCCCTCAAAACTCAGCCATTTTGTCTCAAATTTTAGTATGTTATAATTTAAGATGTTATATACGACTTTCATGAAGAAGTTGAAGCCAAAATCCGACTCAAACATCGCATGCAAGCAGCTACAACAATCTGGGTTGGGCTGTTTACTCGAGAACAGTTTGTACTTTCCAAACAACACCCTTAAAACTTCGATTTTTCCACCCTAGACATCCGAAATTTATCACCATTCAATAACATATTCTAGACACAACATGCAAGAGCAGCTTTAAAGGATCTAGCTTGCTTCTAGATCAAGCAACAGCGAGCACACGGCGGGATACGGCGGCGGCGGACTCTTCCTCTTTCTTCTTCCTCGCACGCGGCCTCTTCCCTTCTCCCTCTCTCGAAATCTCTCTCTCTCTCTCACGAAATCTCTCTCTCCTCTTCCCTCTCACGGACGACAACCCCTCCCCTTTTCCTTCTCTAATTTTCTTTCCTCCCTACAATGATTAGCTTGTAATCATTATTAAGCATGCAAGGAGACACTTGGTAAGCCTCCTAAGCCACTTGTAAAATGGCATGCAAAAGAAAAGGGGCCTCTCATGGGCCGGCCCCCTTCCCCCTCCATCCGATCTCCTTGGTCGACAGCCCCATTGGGCCTTGTGGGCCGTTCGCGAAAAGGGGTGAGGCAATGGGCTGGTTTGGGCTTTCAATTGTCCAGCCCATCCTCATCCTATTAATTTACCTAATCCTTAATTTTAAAAACACCTAATTGAAAATATAATTCACCAAAACTTTGTGACCTATCTAGATAGATTCCAATCCATAATCCACATGGCCAAAAATAGAATTTTCCTTATCAAATAATTGTTCACCAAAAGCTTGGCCAAAATTCTTAGTGCAAGACATGAGTTAGAGCACCCCTAAGGATTGGCAAGGAATTCTAGGATGCCACAATATAGTATCAATTTACTTTCATAAGCAGATCATGCATCATGCCATATGCACACACCCATGCACATGATTCAATTTTCAATTTTAATTTTCAAAGAGGATCTCATTTCATCTTTCTTCCCAGGGATCAGTGTTTGCATCCCTCATTTATCGCTCACACCCAACCTGGCACAATGAGGAGCCTCCGACACACACCTCCGGGCATCCGGCACACACCTCTAGGCATCTCGAAACTCACAAGGACATCCGGCACACACGTCCAGGCATCCGCCACACACCTCCAGGCATCTCGACACTCCCGATGACATCATCGACTCAAGGGTCTGATGGTATCAACATTATCATAATTTATATTCACATGTATGTTTCACTTTCAACATGGCATTTGATGCAATAATGTCAAAGGTCTAAACCAACTTTTTGGTATTATATGACATGCTAAATTTCACCACATGTGCAGCAAAAGCAACCACTCAAGACATTATATCACATTGAGCAATTCATTTGTTTTTGAAAATACAGCAATTTTCGGATAAAACAGAATGCACTCCTTTAGTTAAACTCTAGGAAAATTAGTAAACGGTCATAATAAATTCTGAAAATTTGACACGTTAAAGACGAGACCTAGAGGAAAATATTTCATGGTGAACGCCATATCAAAAAAACTTCATAAAATATCGGTACGGTCCATGCATCACAGCCTTTAAAATTTCATAACATCGCCCTTGCACAGTTTCATTCACAAATTCGGTATAAATCCTAAACCAGCTCTGAAAATTCTGAAATTTTGATATGTTATAGAGAACACCAAGAGGTAAAAGTTTCATGAAGAAATAGAAATCAAATTCGTTATATATTAAGAGCTATAGTCGAATTAATTCTCCCTATTCTTGGTACAGTTTTCCAGATTAACCCCTTTCAAAGAAAATTCGTTTCACGGACTTACACATCTCCGTTCCTTCTCAATGTTTAGTATGTTATTCCCCAGAATGTCATCTACAACTTTCATCAAGGATACAAGATCAAATTTCAACCGGATAATTTTATAAAATTCATAGAATCACGCTAGATCAACATAACGTTTTCCAGATCCAATTTCTTCAAAGAAAAATGGTTTCACCGACCTATACTTGTTCATTTCCTGTCAAAATTTTGATATGTTGAACTTCGAGAAGTCCTCTACAACTTTCATCAAGAAGTCGAAGTGAGATTCCAACTAGAGAGTTGCATGCAGCTAACGAAATCACCAAAGGTCGGACTGATTTTCCCGAAAACAGACTACTAGACTAAGTCATTTGCTTCCATAATTTCGAAAATCCTCACCTCCATCACCTCCGAAATTCATCACACAACACATACAATCACAGCAAGCAAAGTGTAGATCGAAGGACTCTACTTGCCTCAAATCCAAAGAAAACACGGCAAGACAACGACGGGGCAAGGCAAGCTCGACGGCGGTCTCCTCCTCCCCTCACGACTCACGGTGGCTTCCCCTCTCCCTTGATTCACTCTCTTCCTCCCTTTCTCTCTTTCTCCCTTTCTCTCTTTCTCTCCTTCTCTCGTGCGACACCCCTCCCCCTCTCTCGGTTGCTGCCTCGCCTAATCCGCCCCTCCCCTCTCTAATTTCTTCCCTTCAATGTATCTCGCTTTCTCATCCACTTTGATGGCTTCATGATCAAGTATGTGACCAAGATCCGGCTAATATCTCCTTAGTATCGACACATGAAACATATCATGTAAATTTCCAATTTAGGAGGCAGCGCCAAACGATAAGTTACGTCTTCTATTCTTTGAAGTATCTCAAAGGGTCCAACAAATCTGGGACCTAACTTTCCTTTCATTCCAAATCGTGATATTCCTTTCATTGGAGATACTTTAAGAAATATGTGATCTCCCACACTAAACTTGAAAGGCCTTCTACGCCTATCCACATAGTCTCTTTGTAGGTTTTGGGCTGTCTTAAGTCTTTTCCTGATTATCTCGACCACTTCTGTGGTAACTTGCACTAACTCGGGTCCTGTCAGTTTTCTTTCACCTACTTCATTCCAACAGACAGGGGTCCTACACCTTCTTCCATATAATGCTTCATTTAGAGCCATGCCTATACTTTTCTGAAAACTATTGTTATAGGCGAATTCTATCAGGTGCAAATTTTCATCCCAATTTCCTCTAAAGTCCATAATATAGGCTCTCAGCATATCTTCTAGAGTCTGGATCACTCTTTCCGTTTGTCCATTTGTTTGAGGATGAAAGGCAGTACTAAATTGAAGCTTTGTCCCTAAGGCATTTTGGAGACTTCGCCAAAAATTTGAAGTAAACCTAGAGTCTCGATCAGAGGTGATCGTTACATGAATACCATGTAAGCGTATTACCTGGCTTACATATATCTCAGCAAGTTTATTAATTGAATAGTTTATGCGGATTGCTAGGAAATGGGCAGATTTAGTCAAGCGATCCACTATCACCCAAATCGAATCATGACCATTTGATGTCCTTGGCAGTCCTTGCACAAAGTCCATCATTACATGCTCCCATTTCCATTCTGGTATGTCTAATGGTCTCAATAGTCCTGCAAGTTTGCGATGTTCCGCCTTCACTTGTTGGCACGTTAAACACTGAGAAACGTATTTAGCCGTATCTGCTTTCATGCCATTTGACCAAAATTGCTGACGCAAATTTCTGTACATCTTTGTACTACCCGGATGAATACTATAATTACTCCTGTGTGCCTCCGTCAAAATTTCCCTCTTCACTTCTTCATTGTCGGGAACACAGAGTCGTCCTTGGCATCTTACCACTCCATCTTCAAAGGCTTGAAATTCTGGTCTTTTTCCTAAAGACATTGCATCTTTCACTTTCATAATTTCCGGGTCAGACTCTTGCAGGATCTTAACTTTCTGAATAATTTCAGGTTCAATCCTTAATGCAGTAAGCATACCAGTAAGGTGATCCATTTCAATTCAAACCCTGAGTCTTCTACAGACTTTAACAGGTTCCATTCCGCCATTCTTAAAATGCCTATCTCCATAGCTGACTTACGACTAAGCGCATCCGCTACCTTATTCGCCTTCCCTGGATGGTACCGTATCTCACAATCATAATCCTTCAACAATTCCATCCACCTCCTTTGTCTCATGTTCAATTCCTTTTGTGAAAACAAATACTTTAGGCTCTTATGATCTGTATAGATTTCAAACTTCTCTCCATACAAATAGTGCCTCCATATCTTCAAAGCAAACACTATCGCTGCCAATTCTAAATCATGAGTTGGGTAGTTCAGTTCATGAGGTTTCAATTGTCTGGATGCATAGGCTATGACCTTGCCGTGTTGCATCAAAAGACATCCCGGTCCTTTGTGAGATGCATCACTATACACTGTAAAACCCTCAAATCCAGATGGTATAGTCAGGATTGGAGCCGTGGTCAATTTTCTTTTAAGCTCCTGAAAGCTCCTTTCACATTCTCCACTCCATTCAAACTTTACATTCTTCCGAGTCAATTTCGTTAAGGGGCCTGCCAGTCGTGAAAACCATTCAATAAACCTTCTATAATAACCAATCGGTCCTAAGAAACTTCGTATTTCAGTGGGTGTTGTCGATCTCGACCAATTTATTACCATCTCAATTTTCGCCGGGTCCACTGCAATTCCTCTTCCTGACACCACATGTCCTAAAAATATTATCCAGTCCAGCCAAAATTCACACTTGCTGAATTTGGCATACAACTTATGATCTCTCAGAGTTTGCAAAACTATCCTCAAGTGTTGCTCGTGCTCTTCAGGCCCTCTAGAATATATCAGGATATCATCAATGAAGACAATCACAAACTGATCCAAATAAGGCTTAAATACCCTATTCATTAGATCCATAAATGCAGCCGGTGCATTCGTCAATCCAAAAGGCATGACGAGGAATTCGTAGTGTCCATAACGAGTCCTAAATGCAGTCTTAGGAACGTCTTCTTTCTTAATCCTTAGTTGATGGTATCCCGATCTCAAATCAATCTTAGAAAAGACCGAACTTCCCTGTAATTGGTCGAATAGATCATCAATTCTAGGCAAGGGATATTTATTTTTAATGGTCACTTGATTCAGTTGCCTATAGTCAATACATAAACGCATCGAACCGTCCTTCTTTTTCACAAACAAGACTGGTGCACCCCAAGGTGAAGCACTTGGCCTAATGAATCCTTTATCAAGCAACTCCTGCAGTTGCACTTTCAACTCCTTCAGTTCCATTAAGGCCATCCTATACGAGGCTTTCGATATTGGCCCTGATCCAAGCATTAGTTCAATTTCAAACACAATTTCTCATTCCGGCGGTAATCCAGACAACTCCTCAGGAAATACATCTTGAAATTCACTAAATACTCGAATTTCATCGAGCTTAGACTCTTCCTTAGTATAATCCTTAACCACTGCCAGGTACCCTTGACATCCTTCGTCAAGTAATGCACGGGCCTCTATCGCTGAAATAAGTGCTATAGATAGGTTAGTCTGACCTCCGAAAAATTCACAACTAGACTGATCAGGTAAAACAAATTGGATCACTTTTCTATAACAATCCATTTTGGCCAATACTTATGGAGACAATCCATTTCTATGATAATATCAAAATCATATATAGCCATTACGACTAGGTCTATTTCCATATCCTTTCCTCCTATTGTTATCTTACATTTTCCACACACCAACGTAGACAACACCACATTCTTTAAAGGCGTAGAAACACAAAGAGGCTTCTCAAGAGACATAGTTTCTATTTTACTCAACTGTCTATATCTTTCAGACACAAATGAATGCATAGCACCCGTATCAAACAATGCTTATGCCTTCTTGCCATTTATGAAAATTGTACCTGAGATAACATTTTTGGAAGCTTTTGCTTCCTCTTGGGTGACCGCATACACTCTTCCTTGTGCTGGTGGTCTTTGTGGATTCCTTTGTGGATATGGTCCAGCAGTACGTTGTGGTACTCGTCGCATTGGGTTAATACTTGGCTGCGACCTCTCTTGTGGACAATCCTTCTTAAGGTGTCCTACCTATCCACAACCATAGCATTTCAGCTGTCCATTAAAAGGTCCTGGGCCATGTCGCCCATCACACCTTCGACATTCTTCATTCCGATAAGATGCTTTTCCCAGATTCAGGCCATCCCTGGCTTTTCCAAAATTCCCAAAATTGCTCTTCTTCTTAGATTCCTACGTTTGACCTTGACCTGTATAAGGTCTCTTACCTCATTTGATATCACCAAAAGTCGACTGCCTCTCATACTTTGATTGCTCTCTTGCCAATTCCTGCTCCACCAACTGTGCCCTTTCGTAAATCTCATTATAATCTCTGATATTCAACGCACTAGTTGTTTTCTAATATCAGTTCTCAACCCTTTCAGGAATCTCTTAGCTTTTTCTTCTTGATCTTCAATCAACCTGGGAGCATATCTAGACAGTTCAGAAAATTTCGCCTCATATGGTTATTTCTGGATTTTCTAGCAAGTTGCCAACGCTAGAGGCCTTGACGAAGTTGTTGTCTCCTAAATCACAGGACAACCCGCTGGTTTGTCAGAGTTGCGGACCATGGTAGGGATCCAACAAGCCGAGCATCGCCCAGAGCACAAGCCATGCACTGCCATGCCCAATGTCGTAGTGATCCAAGAGTCCCACCAATGAACGCCCATCGATTCTAGACGAGCTCTTGCAATTCTAGAGAGCGTTCAAGCATCCCCACGGCATCTCTAGTCCACAGTCGTGCTTGCAAACTTGTTCTCGAGCTAAATCTCTATTTTGCAGGTCTTCTTCGTGAATCCAACAAATTCGCCTACAAGACAAACTTGAAGACAGGGAATGCGTGCCCCCACTTCTCTACAGCGCCCATGCATAAATCCATGCATGAAGAGGGAAAAGAAAAATCAGGGCATAGATATTCCAGTAAAAACGCGGTGGTCAACTTTGAGGGGGAATTGATTGTTTTTCACAAAAATTGAAGATTGACGTGGAGCACTCCCTGCACGAACATCTTCTTTGGTTCAGCGCTTCTAAAGTGGTCCAGCAACGCAATCTTCTTGCGTGCCTTGTAGCCGTGGACACACCTAATCGAACCACCACGTCGAGCTCACTATAGGCCATCACCAATGCTATCTTTTGGTGAGTCCAAATTTGGGGACGATATCTATGAAATAGGTAAATATATTATCCAAATTTAATTTGATAATTTCCTTACTTAATTCGTTGATATTACGTTTAAATTCAAATCTTCCAATGATGCATCTTATCGAAAGTTTCCCGGAAAGCTTTTTTTAAATTAGGGATTATTCCCTAATTTCACAACGTGCATATGATTGATAGTTTGATTTCACGCAAGAGTTTCGTTATGCTTGGACCGGAATACTCATGCACTTAAAGCTTTGTGCTAGCTGAATTTGAGCCTGAACCATCTTGTATTGCTGCAGTTACAATCAATGGCTTTGTCTAACATGATTACGACTCTTTGTTTTTCTTTTCGAATTTTGCCCTTCTTGAACGCTGAGTCATGCATACTATTGTTGCACAAGATTTCGTGAATGACCCATCCTCTATTCGGCCTACTCTCGCATGGCATGAGAAACATATTATTGGCATCAAAGCGTTTTTGTAGTTTCTTCAATTAAAGAAACTGGTGATATTGCCATTTCCTAATTGATTGCGTCGAATAACTCATTGAAATCCACATACGAAAATGCGCTACATCGCATGTGATGAGAAAGGTTTAACCCTAAATGACCTTTTACCACAATGTCTAGAACAATTTATATTCATTGTGATGTTTTGGACCTCATGGGTTTTACATTGGTTCTATTCCTCATATACTTGCTCCAAGTACCTCACCGTCACTCTTTCGAGTGGAGTTCCCTTGGAATTAAATTGCTAATTCCACTTGCTAAAGCCGTCAAGCGCTTTGTAGTCTATGGTCTCGAAGGGCCTAGAGCCTGCAGACCTATCAAACCCACACCATTCATGTTCTTGGTGATTGCTCTCTTGGTTTCTTCTGCTTGGTTATACTCAACAAGATGGATCTATTGAAAAGTATAAGGCTCGTCTTATGGCGAAAGGTTACACTCAACAAGAGGGTATAGACTATGAGGAAACCTTTTCACCAGTTGTAAGGTTTGCCTCAATACGCCTTATCCTAGCCATCGTTGCACATTTGGACCTTGAATTACATCAAATGGATGTAAAGACGACATTTCTCAATGGAGAACTAGATGAGGAAATCTATATGAAACAACCAATAGGTTTCATAGCTAAAGGTCAAGAGCATAAAGTTTGCAAACTTTATCGCTCAATATATGGCCTTAAACAATCATCTAAATAGTGGTATCTTCGTTTTCATCGAGTCATAACATCTTTTGGTTTCACGATAATTGAAGATCACTATGTATATGTCAAGCGGTCTGAAGATTAATTTGTGATTATATTAGTTTATATGGACGATATTCTATTGGCTGGAAATGACAAGGTTTTGGTTATCACTATAAAAGAATGGTTGTCCTCCAATTTTGAAATGAATGACATGGGAGAAGCTACTTATATATTAGGAGTTAAGATCGAAAGAGATCGATCAAGAAAACTCCCTACTTTATCACAAGAGTCTTATATTATGAAGATTTCTTGAACATTTCAATATGCAGCACTTACCCCTGTCATGCAAGGTGAATGCCTAAGTACTGAGATGTGTCCTAAGACTCTAGAAGAAATTAAAGTAATGAAAATTGTTCCTTATGCTAGTGCGGTCAGAAGTTTCATGTATGGTATGATGTGTACTTGACTTGACATATGTTATGTCGTGGAATTGGTGAGCCGATATCAATCAAATCCCGGTCAAGCACACTCGAAAACAGTGAAGAGGATCCTGAGATACTTGAAAGGCATCATGGACTATCGACTTTTGGATATGCATTCTTGCTCAATGGAGGTGCAATTTCTTAGAATAGTAAGAAACAGACATGCACGAACTTATCTACAATGGAGGCAGAATTTGTTGCATACTCTACCGTAGTGCAAGAAGCAGCTTGGCTAAAACGTTTTCTTGGAAAATTTAGCCACCGTCACTAAGGTTCCAAGATCGGTGATAGATTATTGTGATAGTTAAGCAGCCATTGCCTATGTGAAAGATCCCAAGTATTATGGAAGGACAAAGCACATTGACATAAAGAACAACTTCATTAGAGATATAATAACGTAGAAATAAGTGATCCTATAATACATTTCAACCAATAGAATGGTTGCTGATCCATTTATGAAGGCTGTTCATATAGACATAATCTTGACCCATAGGATGTCATTAGGATTGCGTAGAATGTAATATGTGTTATTGTAGAGGATCATTGATTTATGTAATTGTGGACATATGTATTGTACTTGTTTGTCTATTAGTGACTTTGATGTTTTATCAATAAGTACAAATTCATTATGAGACTAGCACATACACACATATATTATTGAAAAGTATGTCAGCAGGCAATGATTGGCTCACTCACACGAGCAATCACCTCAAGTGCTATAGTTAGCACGTTGAGATGAGACGTTATGTACAAATGAATGCTGAAGAGCAATTTTAGTACATAAAATAAGATGTCGCCTTGATTGGAGTCAAGGTGAGGTCTGTGATTTGTTGATAATAAGATCAAACATGATAGCCCCACAATCATGTATGTCTGAAAGATGCCGGATGAGAGTACTTAATTGTGCGCTATAGAAAGCAAGCTGATATAGCACTCGAGCTAAACATGAGTATGTTAGAAGCATGTGACTATGTTTAGACCAAGATCCGTATAGTGGATATATTTAATAAATGACATACGCTCTTATAGAAAGAGAAATCCACTATAGCATGTAATTCATACTACATGTGTATTGTATGACTGACAATGGAAGGTGAGTAAAATTATTCTTGTTTACTCATCGTGTGAGCCCTTGACGTAATTTATAATTTACCTCATTTTATGCCCTATGTTACTTCTGACTATGTTCTCGAAGTAAAAGATCAATGTTGCTACTTTAGCATGTTACCAGCGGTCATGAATAGATATGGTCTTATGAGACGTGTCTAGGAAAGTAGTTGTTCTGGAATTGAAAAAGACATGAGTGCGAAAGAAGACTATTTTTGTTTTATATCTATCACATGTATTTACTGGTCGACCAATTATATCGCCTTATGTGGTTGCAGATATGGCGATATAATTGTAAATACATGATGTTTTTTGAATAGTCAAGTATAGCCTTTAAGGGATAGGTATACTTGGATTGATGTAACAAAATATGTTTGGGGCACTGTGAGACATCAATTGTTAATTTCTTTTCAGGGTTGTAGCCATTATGTAATCCCTACCAGGTGCATAATTTGTGCTCCTAAGTGCAGGTGTACTCACTGGTTGCACGGCTTACTTGTCAATATGGATTGTTTTGTAAAGTTGATGAATATTGAATGCCTTATATTCTTGATAGAGTGTTATCAAGCCCATCATGCCCGAGTGGGAGATGTTGTACTTAATTAGTACGTCCGTGATGGGGTGCGATTAGAACGCACCGTTTCATCTTGATATGTTACGATGGAAAGACACCCTTTGAAAGAGTGTGATGGAGTCATATAAAAGACTCCTGAAGACAACTGTTGGCACGGTTGGTAGAACATATGATCAAAAAGTCCACTCCTTTGCTTTTCCCCTTTCCGTCAAAGAAAAAGAAGGCGTTCCATTTCTCCTTTACAAGAACAATTTGCATTTACGCTGTGGAAATCAGATGCTTTCCTCGTGATTGCATTCAGATTAACGTGAAGTATTTTTGTTCATGATTCATCCGTAATTCAATGTTCATTCTAGGGTTAATTGTTGTTTGCACATTGGATAAATGTAAGTCGTCTTCCATCGACTTGAATTCCAACACTTTGGAATAAAGTGTCCTAGATTTGCAAACTCTTACCTTCGACGCAAATTCCTTGGCGTTGTTCTATGTTTTTAAGTTTACAATATCATGAGAATGACAAAATTGCCTTAGGCTCTGTTTGCATGTAAGAGGTTAGAGTATGTCATGTTATGGAATTTTGATTACAGTTACTTTATAGTGAGGATATTGCTAGCCAAACATTGATGAGAGGGCTCTCTCTATGGAGATTGAAGTTGCTACTGTTGGATAATCTCCAGTGTCAAATGTTCTGCATTGTTGTGCCTGAACTATGACTCTCAGACATTAGAGCATTGCAAAACGAAGATGGGTTTTCATCTGGGGATATATGCGGAGAGGTCGATACTCGGTATGTTGTCCTCATCTTTGATCAATTAAAATTTATGTTCTTCTGAGAATGTTTCTTAAATAATTGACGTAGAATGTTTCTTAAATAATTGACGTCCCTTTCCCTCCTTTTGTTCCCATCGAAGGTTCTCTTATTGAGCTATATGTTGTCTTGCAGTACTAAAACGGTTGGATTCGATAGATGTGGAGAATGCCGTCAGATATATAGTGAGTTGCAAAACATGGGATGGCGGATTTGGTTGCATTCCTGGTGTAGAGTCTCATGCAGGGCAAAGTATGTCATAACCTTATGCCGGAGCTCTTTCGTTGGCTTCTAATTTCTGATTGGTGCTTAGGAAGTCTTGCATTAAATACATGGTGGTCTTCTAATTATGTTCCAATGAACACATCCCGA
Organism: Eucalyptus marginata; assembly: GCA_014182565.1. Taxonomy (NCBI): domain Eukaryota; kingdom Viridiplantae; phylum Streptophyta; class Magnoliopsida; order Myrtales; family Myrtaceae; genus Eucalyptus; species Eucalyptus marginata. The sequence continues at coordinate 36,775,529 of CM024591.1, forward strand.
GGATAAAACCAAGTCGCCATTGTTTCAAGACATTCCTTAGGACTCATCTTAGACGTGAGAAAGTATATCGATTTCGGAGGAGAATTAGTCATAAAACAATGAAGCACCAAGCAAGTAAATTAAGATGCATGAGAGCTTGACCAAGCACCTTGCTACAAAGTGGCTTATTTTTCTCTCTTCTTTCAATTCAAATAAGAATATATTTGCAAAGCAGAGAATAGGAATGTGGGAGTAATCATGAAGTGACAAAATTTGGTGCTTCTACTTCAATAGATAACAAAGCCGTGTGGATTTTGTCTAAGCTAATTGTCTAGTCTGTCACGTATTAAAATTGACCTGTGGAATCCCCAACCATATGCAGTAGACCTCAAATTACCAATGGAAAATACAATAGCCCAAAATATCCAAAAAAAAAAAAAAAAAAAAAGACTGGATATACCATTAAATTCCGTGTGATGAACCAAGAAGAAATGCATTGTTTGCTTCATATTCAATCATTAAGAGCCCCTCCGAGGTAACAAAGAGACAATAGATACTCATTAAAGCGGCCATTAACCAAACCCTTTGTTATGGATGGTGAGGAATGTAAATCCCTAACCCTGCCACCGAAGTGGAGACACATAGCTTATGGAGATTCCCAGTAAGATGGGAAAAATTGTCCTTGATTGCACGTTTTAGAATCAGCTCATAGTGTCACTTCACTAGAATAAAGCAAAAATAGAAAGCAAGTAAAGTAGAAGAAACAGCGATGATCTATGAATAGAAAGAGGGCGCACCCTTTCCTCTGGTTCCCATTCAGGGTCCCCTCTTTCGGATGTAGATGTGAACTCCGGTACTGAAACAATAGAAGCAAGGCGAAACTTTTTCTGCGGAGCCTCCCCTGTTTTTGTTTCAGAGTCCGTTGTGTCGATTCGGTTCCATTCAGAATCTTCTCTTTGTAAGACTCCCAAGTGTCGGGAGTTCGACCACGTTGGGTAACTCCCCACTATGTTTTATGAGTATTGAGCACTTATTTGGTATTTTTGAGCTCCATGGATCGAGAATCCTCTCCACCGATCTGCAGCGATTAATTTCCAACGATGCAAAAGCCCTAATTCGTCAATGCCCTCGACAACCCGTAGGCTCCAACACCAGTCAAGAGTCAACTCCATCAAGTACTTCAAGTTTGACAAACCGCCTAACCTTTTTAATGAAGTGCACCCTCCAACAGAAAATATTAACAATAGCGTAGGAACAAATTGAATATCCTGAACCCCGGGCACCCCCACAGAACGAATTTTCGAAGCATATTCACGGAGTTTGGAAAATGGAAGTCTCCCCTCCAATGATCAATCAACTCGGGAGTTTTTAGTTTATCGCACCCCGGCTCCTCCTGCAGTTGAACTGACCCCTTCGACGATTTATGTCTTCCCCCGAGTCTTCCCCCGATTCTCCCGAACTTGATGAAACGATTGCAGTCTCCTTTTCCAATGGAGGAGGCCGTATTTGTTTTCCTCTAGTGTCGTAGAGCTATAGAACTTTCAAATTTGATGGAAGTTGTTTGAAAGCTGGCACGTCTACTCCATGTAGAGTAAGTTCTTCCAACCAAGAAAGGGAACCCAACTCTATAGTTGAAACGCAGACATTTGAAAAGCAAAATTGGAGCTTGCTCAGTTCGGTTAAACCCCCAATCCACTGCAAGTCGCAGGTTTGAATTATATCTGATCTGGCCACAGATTCAGAGCCATCGGATAGGGCCAATTCAACTAGATTGGTAAGGTATGAGAGGTTAGGGACAGTCACCAACGAAGTAGATGTCAGCTGTAGAGTGGTCAAATTTCTAGGGAGCTCCGGCAACTCTTGTATCCTGTTACAATTATTCAAATGTAGTGTTTGGAGGCAAAGAAGCTTGCTCACCAGCATCGGGCAATTTTTCAATCGATGTGAATGATGCGTTGATAGATGACAGGCTCCATAGTCTATCAATGGAATCCAGTAATCTTGTAATTCTTGTGCCTAATACATCCAGCATTGTTAATGACTTTAATTTCAAAACTGAGTTAGGGAGTTCTCTCAATCTATTGCAAAGCCTAAGAGAGAGGTGCTGTAGTTTCTGTAATTCTCCAATTTGTACAGGCAATTTTTCAAGTTCGACACATGACTCAATACTCAAGTCAGTTAGCTGCATGAGTTTCCCAATAGAGCAATCAATTTCCTTCAAAGAAAGAAATTCAGAAATAACCAACTTCTCTAAACCTGAATCCCAGGGAAAGGTTGGCGTCCTGTGTATCAACGTATTATAACGAAGAGTAAGAACCTTCAATTTCCTTGCCCCCTACCAAAGCCAACGAAACATCAAGACAGACAAGAAATAAATATGGATTTAGGCTACCCATGAGAAAATTAGATCACAAATCCATCAGATTTTGTCCTTCATTGAATGAGAAAATTAGACTAAGAGGGAAACTGCCATACCTTGATTAGGCTCTTGAGCGCATCTCGTGTGATATCGATCCCAGAAAGATTCACCACAACCACATTTTCTAGATGCAACGAATTAGTTGTCTCAAACCATTGACGATGGAAGTCAGGTCTAGGAGGAATAGCAAAACGATAATCCAAACAGATCCATTTCAACTTGGAAAGACAGCCCATAAAGTCACCTTGGTAGGTTACCTCACGCAAGGAAAGAAACTGTACATGTGGGAACCGATTAATTTGCTCCAAGTGACAATTATAGGAGGTTGAGACAAATGGCTTGATTTCAAACGGAGTGCGTGAACTTTGTCCTTGATCTGCCAATGACATTGAGCGAAGGAGGAATTTGTCAATATCCCACTTTTTTATTTCGTAGAAGAAAAGAAAAAATGAACCAGAAGAGTAGCTCCCAAATCAAAAACATGAATCATCAATTAAGAAGAGGTTATAAGAAATTTTCTATACAAATTTGACCATACTTTACCTCTCTTGATGTTAATTTGCAAATGATGTCGTCTTTATCCCACAATCGGGTTCCCTTGCCTTTGGCAATTGTCCTTCCAAGATCTCTAAACTGATCGTGCATCCAAAGGCTATTATCATCTAACTCCTTCACCATGCATCTTTCAACAAGGACCCCGATGGCAATCTCTGGGTAAAACCCACAATCTTTCCACACGTACATTGGATTAGTCTTATTCTCTCCAACTAAAAAGCATACAATATCGAGGAATATCTCTTGTTCATTCCCCTCTAAGGCATCATAGCTAATCCTTAGCTTTGCCAAGACATCCTTATGAGGTGTTTTCTTTAGCTTCTCTAGCCACTCTTCCCATATTTCTCTCCTTTTTTGAAAAAGCGATGAACCTGTTGCTTGAAAAGCTAAAGGTAGTCCATATGTAGTATTGACAATGTCCATTGAAAGAATGCGGTGATCATCTGGAGGAGAGTTGGCATCAAAGGCATGCCTACTAAAAAGTTTAAGTGCGTCTTTGTGGCTCAACTCCATCATTTCATATTCCTCAAATTTAAACATCCTGCTAATCAGAACGTTCTTGTCCCTAGTAGTAACAAGTATTCTAGTACTAGGATACAAAATTTTCTGTCCGATTAGATTTTGGATTTGGTCGGTTTTGTCAACATCATCCAATACAATTAGCACCTTCTTGGTGCAAATTGTTTCTTCAATCCTTTTGGTCCCACGATCAATGTTACGAATGTGAGCTTCCATTCCAGAGATATCATACAAAAATTTTTTTTGCAGCTTGACCATGGCATCGGTATTTCCCATTTCCCTCACGTCATCAAGAAAGCTGCAGTTTTGCCCAAAGTGAGGAAGTAGTTGGTTGAAGATAATCTTGGCAAGTGTTGTTTTACCGATGCCTCCCATCCCGTAGATTCCAATGAACCGCACAGCACAAGAATCAATGTCTAATAATTCTTTTATGGCTGCTATTGGACCATTTATTCCAACCAAATCTTCAGTTACATGTCTGTGTCGTGTCTTTAGCTTGAACACAACCTCCTTGACAACCGCCTGGATAAGTTTTGCATGGCTGCCACAAAGTTGAGTAGTTTCAATTGAGAAAAGGTGACAAATTTGCATGTTGACCAACCATCTACTAACCAACTAGGTGGGAACGGGATCAAGTGTAGCATATAGAAGAGAAATGTCTAATCTTTGTAGAAGAGAAATAATTGATCTTTATATCAAGTAGAAGAATCAGAACTTTTGGCAAAAAAGGCAGAAGAATCAAAATATAAACATCTAATGAATTACTGTAATAGAAGATTTTCCTAAATATAAAATGGCCCGATTGTACAAAATAATTTTCACAATCATAGTTAGATTGTTACCCGTCAAATTTCTTCAGCTCCCATCCCTTGGTGCCACCAACTTCTTTTAGAGCCTGCCGCCACGTCTCTTTATCCTCGAAGCTGAACTTATTCTTCTGATCCTCCGTCTTTTGCTCCAAATTCAATATGGCATCCTTGTACAACTCGGTTTTCAGCTTCACGTCATCGGGCGTCAAATCATAGAAGATGGGCAATATGACCTTTTTTCATATTTATTTTTTGAGATGTTCTCCACCATCCTTGCAAGCTCCATGAGGCACAAGTGACTTCCAACATAACCTTTGGAGAAGATGGGTATGTAGAGCTTGGAATTGTCGATCGCTTGCAAAAGGTTGCCACTAATTCTTTCACCCAGTTGAAGCCCTTTGTCATTGACAAAAACACTAATCCCAGCATCTACCAAGGCTTGGTGGAGGATATTGGTGAATGTACAATGATAATCGAGCTCTCTACAACTGAGGAAGACTTGGTACTCACCTCCTACTATATTGCTGGCGCTCGTTCCTATCTTTAAGTTTGCCATAGGAGCTCACTTCGCACTTAGAAAGGTCAGCCCTCTCACCTGGTCTCTGAGTTCGCCATATGACATTTCACATATTTGAATCCCATCGCACTTGCATCCAAAACATGTATATGCAACTTCGTAGCAGGTGCAGTTCTAAGTTTACAGTCAATAAAGTTGATGGCGTTAAAAAAGAAAAATAAGGCGGAGGACAATAATGGAGGTGCACCTTTTTACACGCCCAATTTCTTTCGAGTTTCTACTTTGTGCTTTTCACTTTGTGCTTTCGAACTTTTGGATTAAAAATATTTGATTCTCTATATCTATAGTTGGACATAGTTAAAATCCCTAAAGAGTCGCCTTTGATTCTAACATTTGGGACTCCTGATAATTGGAAAAATCTCATTCAAACTACAGAGATTGGATTTACTGCATTCTCCACAACAAATGCTCCCCCTAAGCATTACCTAAACATATACTTACTATCACTTACTATGAAATATTTGTTTGGATCTCCTCGCCTTAAAAACGTACCTTTAATTATAAGTAATTTCCTTTAACCACTCAAATATTCTCATACAATGTGCAATTATATTAAAAAGCAAATGATCATTTATTTCCTACTAACGACTATTAGAAAGTGAGCATGGTGCAATTAGTGTAGTTTGGAGGTTAAACCAAACAAAATTATATAAATATGTTAGAATATATTTTGAATTTGTGCTCGTTAAATGAAATAGGACCGGATGAGAATTATGGACACTCGACCACTATTCAAAATTGGAGAGAGGAAATGCAGTGATGGCCTATCAATGGCCATGATGCCACTGTTGGATGTATGCCCTAAAGCTACTATGTAATAGTTACATATTAGGGATTTCAGTTGTACTATCATTATTATTATTCTTTAGTTAATGGCAATGACATATTCATTCATTTGTCCAATTATTTTATATTTATAAATGATTCCATAAGATCACTTGCAACTAAACCTATTCTTGAGACGTTAAGAATATATGTGACGGGTTCATAGTTAGACTAAATCTTTAAATCGTTCCCGGTCGATGGATTATTGAGTGAATATTAATAATCCTGTTGAGACCGGTGTGTTCATAACTTCACCATTAAGTATTGGATACTTAAGGGAATGATGAGTCACAAGTCATTAGGTATTGTGATGCCTGAGTTAAGAATACAAGTGTTTGTATTAGACAAGTTCACTGAACGTGACGCATATGGAACGATTAGCGACATGGAAGCTTTTAGTGTGGTCAATGTCTAATTGTTCATGCTTTGTCTTATGTAAATAATCCTTAGTTCTAAGGCATAGAGTTAACTTGTGTGTCGAACAACTATGATTCATAGGTGCACATAATGCCGGGTCGTTGATTGGTCTTTATACTCAACGGTCATATTTTGTTCATATATGAAGTTGCACTTGTGCGCAATATGGAATCCGTCTCCTTATTACATGCAAAGTATAATAATGATGTCCTATGTGATCTAATTATGACAATGCATTGAAATCCTCAGTTGGGTTGTAATCGAGAATAAATTATTTATGTCTTGAATAAAATGCATGTCAATTAGATTTGTACATATGATTGAATTGGTGACTTGACAAATATTCCATGGTCTTTATTTGATCGGGACATAGTAAGACAAATGGATTGAATTACACTGTAGCCAAAGCTGACAGGTTCATTATGTTCTTAAAATATTCACACTATCTAGGTAGTCATGATATATTGCTAGATGTTAATCATGCTTGTAGGACCTAAAGATTAATCGAGACAATTAATTCTTTTGGGAGTACTAATGTGTTAGTAGAAGTCTTACTACCGGCTTAGTGATGAACCTAGGGATGTCACACACCATAAACAATTAGGATAACGTTGAATGAGAGAGAAATAATGTTGCAAATGTGTTTGCAATTACTGCAATCGAATTGAGGTGATTTGAAATTAATTAAATGAGATTTAATTTAATTTGTATTATAGTCACGAGCCTACTTGGATATGATGCACACGCATGTCCAAAGTGAATATATATGTTAATGTATTCTAAATGTACATATAAAGATTATGTTCTTTTTATTTTTAAAGGGATTGATTAATTAATTAATTAATTAATTATTTATTCATTTAATTAATTAATTAATTAAAGTTGAAATGGTCTTGCTGAACATTTGGCACGAATAATCGTGCACATGCACGAAGCAACCGTGCATGATGGTCAACAAACCATCATGCACGTTTGCACGTTTGCTTCATGCATGAATTCATGCACGATCGTGCATGATTGTGCACGATCAGCAACGGTTGCTGAAGAAGAAAAGCCTCATTCTACTCAAGCGGCAAAAACAGTGGTTTTCTTCTTGTTCCGGATCGGTCCTTTCACCGTCAACAAACACATGAAGTTCTGCTAGCTAATGAAAATAGAAAAAGTGTGTGCGTGTTCTTGTGTTTTTCGAGACATGAGAAAGAAGAGTGTTCTCTCGTTCGAGCCCTGACTATAATACATCAAGAATACGGCGGATTGTCTCCACGAGATTGCTAGCACGATCAAAGTGGTGAATATCCGAAAGCTCTCTCTTCTGTTCGACGTCCATTGTTGGTGTGTTTGAACTAGAGGTCCAACGTTTGTGGGGCTTGAACTGTAGAACATCCAAACCAATTCGTATAAAGCACGCTTCAAAAGGTAATTCGTTTAACTCCATTTTTTATATTTAGATTTTTTATTAAAATGCACGAATAACGCCTTCAGAGAATCATGTATAAAATATGTCATTTTTGTTTCCACTATGTTCTTTTGTTAATTTTACCTATACATGATTCATGAAACCCCAACAGTGGTATCAGAGCCAATCTTAGACGTTTTTCGTGTGTTTAATTGATTTATAGTTCAAAGATATTTTTGCTTTCTAATGGCCAATTTATTTTTGTTAAGAGAATTGGTTCTCTTGTTCTTATGTGGCCTATAGAAGTTGATTAATTTATGTGATAAATTTAATCAACTAAGAAAAAATTAGAACTAAATCAATTTTGAATAAAAAATCCGTAACTTGTTATACTTTGTGTTTATATTCTGTGAATGATTCGTGATTGTGAATTTAAAGTTGACAACACAACTTCAGTTCGAAATGTAATTTGCGTTGTTCGACTTTAAATTTGATTAAATGCAGAATTTTATCTATGCCTTGCAGAGCTTTAAATTTTGAATTTATGGCTCGTAAGGAAGGGTGCTGATCATGGGAAAATCCCTAATAATTATGATTGTTGTATGGATGAATGTATGATGATTACAGATATTCTTTTTGGGGATGGAATTATCAAATGAAGGTTACGTCCTTCCTTTTATTTTATTTTAATTTTTCATGAAATGTAATTTTAGCATAGTTTAGTATTTCAATTGTTGATGTAAATGCTACAAGAGAGGAGGAGCCATTGGAGGAGCCATTAAGCCGGTGAGCTCTATGGGCCCGGTCTTTAAAGAGTTCAAAGATTGAAGAATAAGTGAAGAGCAGGTCCCTATTATTAAAACATTAAAATGGCTAAATGGGTCTCTTTGGCTCGAGACCCATTGAACCATAATTCCATGATCACCACGTAGGATAGATGTTTATGTGATATCTATTTATTTATTGTGTTTATGTTATCATGCATGTTAAACCGGTTAATGTGCAAAGTGAGACCGTTAATAACGACCTAAATCTCCTTATTAGTAATATTAAGTCGAAACTGGTTTCGGACTTGTGGCCTTCCATCGTCGTGGTTTGATCCAATATTATAGTAATTAACTGACTGGCTATGGATACATAGGGGTTAATTACCATTCATAATATTGGACCACTCCATTATGCATATGATGCTGTGGGGTTGGAGACAAATGATTTCTAATAACTATCAGGTGAGGGAATTGTTTGTGCTTTCAATACTTACATGAGACGATGGGCTAGACTTAACTATCATCACGATGCCAATAACTGTTACGTGAGGCTTTCATGGTCTAGAGGCCGAAGTTATGATTGGGACTCACATATGATGTGTTGAACAAGTTGGTTCACTCACTAAGTTCATAGGACACCAATAACTGTTAGGCGAGGTGGACTTTGGGCTAGTGGTACTCCATTCCCCACTAGTAATCTTTACCCAACAAAGATTACCGCTTCCCATCTTAAGGAGTATGGGATTCGAATATAAATTTAGTGGGAGGATCTATTTCATTTAAAGGCCAAAATGAAATAGTTATTTTGAATGGTACAACGGCTAACAATTTATTTTCTGCAATAGATATATTATTACTCTGAAAATGGTGACCAAAAACCCACTCGCATCTATACTTGACAAGAATTGTTTGACTGGACCCGATTTCACTGGCTGGGTGAGGAATTTGAGAATTGTTCTCAATTCAGAAAAAATTGGGTATGTGCTTGATGAAAGGATGCCAACCTCCTTTCCTGAGGATGGGACCCAAGAGGAGCGCATCACTTATGATAAGTGGTGTGACGATGACTTAAAATTTAGGTCATATATGCTTGCTTCGATGAATAATGAATTACATAAGAAGTATGAATCTATGGAAGATGCTAGGTCAATCATTTTGCACTTAAAGGAATACTTTGATGAGAATGGTCGAATCTCTAGATATGAGATATCTAAGGCATTGTACCGTATAAGGATGGGTGAAGGATCATCAGTTTATGATCTGGCACATTGAAGAATTGGCTAGGCTGAATCTCGTTATGGACAACGAGTTAGCTGTGGATTTGATCCTCCAATCTTTACCCGATTCCTTCTCTGGTTTTGTCCAAAACTTCCACATGCATAAGATGGAGAAAACTCTCACTGAGTTACATAGCATGCTGGTAGTTTATGAGAAGGAAATGCACAACACGAGACCAAATGTAGTGGCTATGGCTAAGGCTTCTTCTTCGAAAGGTAAGACTGTTTTAAAGAAAGGGAAAAGGAAGAGGCCTGTCAAACCTGTTGTACAACCAAAACCCAAGATTGATAAAGTGAAATGTCATTACTGTGGTGTCAAGGGGCACTGGAGGAGGAACTGTAGGAAGTACCTCGCGAGCTTGAAGGTCAAACCCAAGGACCAACCTTATGAAGGTATGGTGTCTATGCTTATTGAAACTAATCTTATGGTTAGTGCTGAATCCAACTCATGGGTTCTAAATTTTGCTGCAACTTCACATATTTGTATGTCTTTGCAGAATCTGGAAACAAGCAAGATGCTAGCACGAAATGAGATTGTCCTGATATTTGCCAATGGAGCAAGAGTTGCTGCATTAGCTATAGGGACTTTTCATTTATGTTTGCCTTCTGGACATGTATTGATTTTAAAGAACTGTTTGCATTATAGGAATGCTGTTAGGAATATCATCTCTATACCTCGTTTGGGTAAAGAGAATTATGAATTTTCTTTTGCTGATGATGTATGTTCTATTTATCATAATAGAAGATGTGTTGGTTCTAGCTTATTAACCAATAATCTTTATACCTTTACAATGTCCGGTAATGCAATTATCGATGTCAATAAGCAAAATAGAATCGATATAAATGCCATAACTAATAAATGGCCTAGAGATAGTCCAAATAAAAAATATGTTTAGCATCTCCGATTAGGTCATATTGGAGAAGACAGAAGTAACAAGTTGAGTAATGATGGGTAAATTGATCCATCAAATTTTGAGTCATACTCGACTTGTGAGACATGTCTTCTAGGAAAAATGACCAAAGCGCCTTTTGTGGGATATAGTGCACAAGCTACTGACATATTAGGATTAATACATTCAGATGTATGTGGACCAATTAATGAAACTGCTAGAGGTGGTTATAATTACTTCTTTGCCTTCATCGATGATCAGTCATGGTATGGTTATTTATACCTTATGAAGTATAAATCTGCATCCTTTGAAAAGTTCAAGGAATTCAAGGCTGAAGTTGAGAAACAAATAGGAAAATGTATTAAGGCTCTTAGATCGAATCGAGGAGGTGAATACCTTAGTACTAAATTCCTAGACTATCTTAAAGAGAATGTCATTTTATCACAATGGACACCCCCGGGAACTCCAGAACATAATGGTGTATCTGAACAAAGAAATCGTACTACATTAGATATGGTGCGATCTATGATGAGTTACACCGATTTACCAATATCCCCTTGGGGATATGCCCTTGAGACAGCTGTATATATACTAAACAGAGTGTCGTCCAAATCTGTTCCAATTACACCCAATGAGATATGGCATAGTAGGAAACCTAGTCTTAATCATATTAAGATTTGGGGTTGTCTAGCTTTCGTGAAAAAGCTGAAAATGGAAAAATTGGAGGCAAGATCTGAACAAGGTCGCTTGATTGGATATCCAAAGGAAACTCTTGGATATTATTTCTATTTTCATTTAGACCAAAGAATTTTGGTAAGCAAGCACGTTTCTTTTCTGGAGAATCAGTTCGTCCAATAAGGTGGTGCTAGGTGAAAAATAGTCTTACAAGAAGAAAATAATGAAGTACCAAACAACCGAGTTCAGATACCAATCTCTGATTCAGTGGGAGCTTCTGATACACAACCTCTTAGGAGAAGTGCGAGAACACCTCGCCCACCTACTCGTTATAGGCACTCGATTGATCATATTGAACCATTATTCATTGTGAACAATAGTGATCAACCCGTGATCCTAAAACCTATGAGGAGACGATGTCGAACATCGGTTTTGGTAAATGGCTAGAAGCCATGAAATCCAAAATGGATTCAATGTATTCCAATGAAGTTTGGATCTTAATTGACCTGCCTGATGGTATTATACCAATTGATTGTAAATAGATCTTCAAGAGGAAGATGAATGCTGAAGGTCAAATTGGAACTTACAAAGCATAACTGGTGGCGAAAGGATATCGTCAAAAAGAAGGAATTGATTATGACGGAACTTTCTCACCTGTGGCTATGCTAAAATCCATTCGGATTATGTTGGCTATAGTTGCGCACCTAGATTATGAGATATTCCAAATGAACGTCAAAACGGCTTTTCTAAATGGTTTTCTCGATGAGGACATCTATATGGAATAGCCACGGGGTTTTGAATCCAATAGTGAAAAATGGAAGGTGTGTAAGCTTAAGAGATCCATTTATGGACTCAAACAAGCCTCCAGAAGTTGGAATATCCATTTTGATGAGGTAGTCAAATCATTTGGCTTCATAAAAAATCCGGATGAACCTTGAGTATAAAAGAAGATTAGTGAGAGTGCAATTGCATTTCTAGTTTTGTATGTCGATGATATACTTTTGATTGGAAATGATGTACCAATGATATCATCGATAAAACTATTCTTGTCACAGAAATTCTCCATGAAAGATTTAGGAGAGGCAACCTACATTTTAGGTATCAAGATCTATAGAGATAGATCAAGACAATTGATTGGCCTCTCATAGTCTATGTACATAGATAAAGTGTTAACACATTTTAACATGCAATGTTCCAAGAAAGGATTATTGCCTTTTAGGCAAGGGATTTGTCTTTCTAAGGAGATGTGTCCCAACACTCCTAAAGAAAGCGAATGGATGGCGAAGATACCATATGCATCTGCTATTGGAAGTATAATGTATGCTATGCTATGTACTAGACCTGATATTGCACATGCTGTAAGTATTACTAGCAGATATCAGTTTGATCCAGGAGAAGAGCACTAGATAGCAATTAAGAATATTCTTAAGTACTTGCGAAGGACTAAGGATCTATTCTTGATATATGGAGAAGGAGAATTTAAAGTTGTAGTTTATACTGATTCCGATTTTCAATCGGATCCTAATGATTATAAGTCTACATCTAGGTTTGTCTTTACATTCAATGTTGGTGTAGTTAGTTGGAAAAGTTCCAAACAAAGCATAACTGCCAATTCCACCATTGAGGTAGAGTATGTAGCCGCTTCTGAAGCAACAAAGGAAGCTGCTTGGATGAAGAAGTTTATTTCTGAACTTGGAGTGATTCCTTCAATTGAGCAACCGATTACATTGTTTTGTGACAATAATGGGGCGATAGCTCAAGCTAAGGAACCAAGGTCTCACCAAAAGTCCAAGCACATTGAGAGACGCTTCCATCTCATTAGAGAAATTGTTGGGAGAGGTGATATCGCCTTGCAGAAAATTGTCTCAACAAAAAATGTGGCAGATCCGTCACTAAGGCCTTACCTCAATCTTCTTTTGAAAGGCATATTGACAAAATGGGTTTGAGGTACCAGACAAGTTGGCTTTAGTGTAAGTGGGAGATTGTTGGATGTATGCCCTAAAGCTCCTATGTAATAGTTACATATTAGGGATTTCAGTTGTACTATCATTATTATTATTATTATTATTTAATTAATGGCAATGACATATTCATTCATTTGTCCAATTATTTTATATTTATGAATGATTTCGTAAGATTAGTTGCAACTAGACCTATTCTTGAGACGTTAAGAATATATGTGACGGGTTCATAGTTAGACTGAATCTTTAAATCGTTCCCGGTCGATGGATTATTGAGTGGATATTAACAATCCTGTTGAGATTGGTGTGTTCATAACTTCACCATTAAGTATTGGATACTTAAGGGAATGATGAGTCACAAGTCATTAGGTATTGCGATGCCTGAGTTAAGAACACAAGTGTTTGTATTAGACAAGTTCACTAAACGTGACACATATGGAACGATTAGCGACATGGAAGCTTTTAGCGTGGTCAATGTCTAATTGTTCATGCTTTGGTCTTGTGTAAATAATCCTTAGACCTGAGGCATAGTGTTAACTTGTGTGTCGAACAACTATGGTTCACAGATGCACTTAATGCCGGGTCGTTGATCCGTCTTTGTACTTGATGGTCATATTTTGTTCATATACGAAGTTGCACGTGTGCGCAATATGGAATCTGTCTCCTTATTACATGCAAAGTATAATAATGATGTCCTATGCGATCTAATCATGACAATGCATTGAAATCCTCGGCCGGGGTTGTAACCGAGAGTAAATTGTTTATGTCTCAAATAAAATGCATGTCAATTAGATTTGTATATATGATCGAATTGGTGGTTTGACAAATATTCAATGGTCTTTATTTGATTGGGACATAGTAAGACAGATGGATTAAATTACACTGTAGCCAAAGTTGACAAGTTCATTATGTTCTTAAAACATTCACACTATCTCGGTTGCCATGACATATTGCTAAATGTCAATCATGGCTTGTAGGAACTAAAGATTAATCGGGACAATTAATTCTTTTGAGAGTACTAATGTGTTAGTACAAGTCTTACTACCAACTTAGTGATGAACCTAGGGATGTCACACACCATAAACAATTAGGATAACGTGAGACAAGAGAGAAATGATGTTGCAGATGTGTTTGCAATTACTGCAATTGAATTGAGTCGATATGAAATTAAATTAAATGAGATTTAATTTAATTTGTATTATAGTCACAAGCGTACTTGCATATGATACACTTGCATGCCCAAAGTGAATACATATTAATACATATTAATGTATTCCAAATGTGCATATAAAGATTATGTTCTTTTTATTTTTAAGGGGATTGATTAATTATTTCTTTATTCATTTAATTAATTACAATCTATGTCGGTTTCTAAATATTATCCTTCGGAATTTATTTTTGGCTTGTTTTATTTATATATGTTTTTCGTGGCTTTATTAGTTGCTTTTTTTTTTTTTTTTTTAAATCATCATCATCATTATTAGTTGCTTTGACATGTTGACTAAATTGGCATACTGTACGAAGTCTTTAAGAGGATGACTTGTCTAAATTTATTTTATCTCATTTATAACACCAGTATTCCAAATCACTTGACTAAACTAACACCGATTTATACATGCAAATCCCTGCATCCACGTTGAAATTTTGCTATCGACCTTTTAAAATCTTGGAAATTCTCAATCGCCCACGTTCAGAACTAATCTTAAGATTGACCAACTGGCAGGGCATCTGGTCTTTCGTTTTAGGTCAATGGCCTAGTTTTGCACCGTGTTTTTATGCCCTTCTATTCAATTATCTCGGAATGCCGACATTTTCCGCATCCATTGTTGCCGGTTCACGCCTCGAAAGGAAATTCTGCAATTCGTGCGCATTTAAAGCAGTTCGGAACTCCTTTTCATTTCTTTATGCATTTCTCCTCTCTCTCTCTCTCTCGTACGCGGTCCGCCCACGTCCTCCGATGCTGTCTCCCCACCATCTCCATCTCCATCTCCATCTTTATCTTCATCCTCTTCCGCCATCTCTCTCTCTCTCCCTACACTTTTTCCGTTCGATCTGTCCAATCGCCGCCGCCGCCGCCATGTTGTCCCGCGCCTCCAAGCCCTTGCTCTAACCGGAAGTCCCCCGATCCAACCCGGACTCCTCCTCACGATCTGGGTCGTTGTGACCCTCGCCAGAAGGTCACGCAACCCGCTGCGCTGCGACCTCCATGCAGAGGTCGCCGGTGCCGCTCGATCTGGTCACGGCGACCCTAATCGCGAGATCCAGGTCGCCGCGACCCTCGCCGTGCCATTGCACTACCCACTATGCCGCAGGCGCCCACGATCTGGTCGCCGTGACCTAGATCCACGTGACCAAATCTACGCACGATCTGGGTTTCCGGCGTCGTCCGCACGGCGACCCTCGTCGAAGGGTCGTCGGACCCTAGTCGGACCACCTGCCTTTCATCAAACCACCTACACTTCACCGGCGACCGCGCGTAGATGCTGGTCGCACAGATCTGTAGAGAGAAGCGGAAGATGAAGATGATGAACAGTTGTTGGGGTAAAGCTGGAAAAATGAAAAACTAACTAGGACAATTTCGAAAGAAAATTTTCATTAATCCTCCAAGTTAGCATGCCGAAAAAAAAAACAGGCCTGCTCTCAACCTTGAAACTTTGAAAGGCTGGCCTTTTGTAAAGGCAAGTAAAAAAATCATTGCCAAACACTAAATATTTGGCCTAAAAGCCTTTAGCCCCCCAAAGATACTTGGAAAGTGATTCCCAAACGCACCCTATCATCCTCCTTCATAAATTTACAAAAGAAGAAAAAGTGCGTTATATTACAAAGGAGAAAAGGATTCTTCTTATGAGATATGATGAAATTCTTGATTTGACCGCCCAAACTCCGATGCCACTTTCGTTAGTGAGAGGCATCATTTTGGACGTTTGTATTGCATGACTCACGATTTAATTAGAAGTTCACGACAAACAGCTTCACAGTAGTTGCCGCCTTTAATTTATAGTCAGTAAAGTTGGTGGCTTAAAAAAAGAAAAAAGAGAGAGAGAGAGAGATGGAGGACAATTATGGATGTGTATTCAGAGGCCCAATTTCTTTCGATTTTATTCTTGGTGCCTTTGAACTTTTCAATTAAAAAAAAAATCTGATTTTCAAACGTTCAAATCATTTATGATTATTCTATAATTATATCTATGGTGAAAAATATTTATAATAAAAAATCGCAATTTATCTGTTTAAATGCAATATAATAAAATATTCCTAAAGAATCATTCTCGTTGTGACACATGGGACTAGGGATAATTAGAAGATTTTCCCACATTATTGAGATTGGATTTGCTGCATTCACTATAAAAAAATCCTCCACTTAAGCACTACCTAAGTATATACTTAATATTGACAAAAAAAAGCATTTACTTAATTCTCACAATAAAATATTTATTTTGATCTCTTCGCTTTAATTAATTACCTTTAACCACTCAAATATTGTCATAAGTGTGCCTTTATATTAAAAGGAAAATCTTTTACAATGCTAATTTCCCTTTTGAGAACTATTGTAAGCATGGTGCAATTAATGTCATCGGCCAAACCAAATTATATGTGGAAATATATCTCCAGCCGGAGGCCGATCAAATCAGACCGGACGATAATTAGGGACGCTTGACCTCTATTCAAGGGTGGTGAGAGGAAATGCAATGATGGCTTGTCCACGGCAAAGATACGATCCCATCACGGCTTTGCTCAGCTCAAGAAAGGGAAAAGAGGGATTGATGATGGGACCAAAGGGCATGGAAAACGACGAAGAAAGTTGGAATAATGGTGTCCTTTAACGATGGCCACTCACTGTCTCCTTTCTTTTTCTTTATCTGCTTCTAGTGAATTTTGTCTTTAAATTCGAGGAGATGAGAAATCCGAGGACTGCACCGAGAAGATTTCCTCTGAAGGGGTTGATTTGGAAAGGTTTTCTTCGTGAAATTACACAAAATGAAGCCGATTAAATCTTATGTTAATATTCATGTCCTTCTTGTATGGAAATTATTTCAAGAGAAATTATCAGAGTTAAATGCAAATTTATTAGTTGATTTGAGGGATGAAAACACCAAGAGTATCTAAGAGATTCGAATATGATTGTAATATCCATATCATTGTTTCATCTATAGTGGAATTGTGTGCTCATTTCCTCGTGGACATAGATCACACGATAGAACCATGTGAATTTGATGTTTGATTTATTTCCTTATTCTGTGCATTTTATTCGGTCACTTATTTTATTTTCAACAATAAATATGGCTTGGAAAAAAGTGAAACCAAACTAAACCATATTATAGTCAAGATCAAACCAAGCCAAACCATTTTTTGCAGCTTGATTAGGCTTAATCATTCTTTCTTCTTTTATGTTATCTCCTCATCATTTGTAATTTCATGAGAAAAAGCCAAATTCTATGTTGCGACCCTTCCAAGGCAAGATCCCCGAGGAAGTTATTGGATTTCCAAACAAGTACAAATGGTCCCTCTTGCAAGGTGACGCTTGCTCTTGGCGCAATCGATCTCAAATTAGTTATTTGATTTAGATTCACTACTAATTTCTTATGAAGCAATTAGGAGTCGAGTAAAACATAGGAGCTCGTCTTGCTTCTACAAATTAAAGATTTGTGAGTCCAGGGACTTGATTAGGCTGGATATATTTAATGCCCAATTTCATATTTTTTTCTCTTTTTATGAAAACAATTATTCATGCAGTATTCCCAATCTTAGTTACCCATTTTATTCTCAATGTTGAGCAAGGCGGGTGATCTTACATAAATTCACTCAAGCAAAGACATATAAAATCCAATAATACCTAAACAAATAGAGCAAATAAAATATATGAAAATAAAGAACTCGAGCCATATCAAAGAAAATAATCAATACAAAGCCGCGTTATTAAGTTCCCGGACAGGACCCCTATAAGTAGAAACTCGATGTAAAATTTCCAAAACAAACTATAGCTCAAAACCGGAAAGTAAATAAATGATACTTCATGAATATCTAATATATAAACTGCTTTCCTAAAATGAACTATTGCATCTATAAGTAAAATCTACTTTATTCAATCTAAAGCGCAATGCAATGTTGAGAAAACAAAATCTGTTTATGAATATGCATGTTTTCTAAAATACACTCCCAGATGTATTTTTATAAATGAAATTTTATCTTTTCATTTAAATTTTTTCCACATTTCCCGCTTCTTTATATGTATATATTAATTATAGTGAAACGAAATTTCACTAAAAAATTACTAAGCTCTAAATTAGAACCTATATGCCAAAATAATATGTAATGCAAACCCAGATTTTCATGAAAATTTGCACTACGTCCACTTGGAATTTTCTTATTTTTTTTATTTTGGGTTCAAATGTTCACTTGGGATTTCAACCTTGATTCCAAGAACGAGTCAGTGCACTCCAGAAAAATAATGAAAACTATGAATTACAGCGAAACTAATCCAGACTATGCGAAAAACAATAGTGGATCAACCCATCAATTCATAATCCTTAAATTTATACATCAGTCCCTTGATATTCTAGTGGCAACAAGTATACTAGTACCAAGACACAAAAAAATTCACTCCGATTAGTTTTTGGATATGGTTGCCCTCATCGACATCATCCATTACAATGAGCATCCATCAATGCTATTGATGTCACGAGTCACTCTACGATAAGAGATATTGGACAATAATTTTTCTTGTAGCTGGACTAAGCCCTTGGTTTTTGGAGTTTCCCTCACGTCATCAAGAAACCTGTAGTTTTTCCGAATGCAAGGAGATATAGCTAGTTGAAGACAACCTTGGGGGTGTTGTTTTACCAATGCTGCCCATTCCGTATATTCCAATGAATAGCATACACCACCATAATCAATGTCTAATAAATTGTTTATGGCCGCTATTCGATCATCCATTCCAACTAAATCTTCGATCACTTGTCTTTGTCTTGTCTTGACCCTAACCACAATTTCATTAACAAGTGACTTGATAAGATTCCAATAGTTACCTCAAAGTCAGACAATTTCAATTGAGAAAATGTAATAAATTCGCATGTTCACAAGCCATTCACATCTATCATAGCTCAAATCTGCCTCAATTCATTTTGAATGCGCAATGTCGTTTGTCAAATTTCAGTCATTCTTTTGATTGCACATTTTAGAGACAATAACATTACATTCATTACTGGGAAGAGTTTTATTCCATTCTTAAAGGAAGAGCAAGTGCGTTTCATTAGAAAAGGAGAAAAGATATATGATGAAATTCTTGATTTGGACGACCGAATCCGGATGCCACTTTCGTTAGTGAGAGACATCATTTTGGATGTTTCTGAGTGGCTCACGAGATTTTAATGGAAATTTACGGACAGACAACTTTGCAGTAGCTGCAACTTTGAATTTATAGTCAATAAAGTTGATGGCTTTAGAAAAAAATGATATGGAGGACAATTATGAAAGTGTACCTTTCACAGGCCCATTTTCTTTCGAGTTCATATACTGAGTACTCACTATAAAATATTTGTTTTGATCTCTTGGCCTTAAAGGCTTACCTTTTATCATAATAAATTGCCTTTAACAACTCAAATATTGTCATAAATGTGCCTTTATATTAAAAAGCAAATCTTTTACAACACCTATTTCCTTATTGAGAATTCATAAGAATGTGAGCATGGGGTAGTTAGTGCCATCGGCCAAGCCAAATTATATAAATGTCGAAACATATCTCCACCCGGGGGCCCATCAAATCAGACCGGACGCGAATTATGGACGCTCGACCTCAATTCAAGAGTGGTGAGAGGAAATGCAATGATGGCCTGTCGATGGTAATGATACCATCACATCTGGTGTTGCTTTGAGCATGGAAAGAAAGGGAGACCACGATGGTCTCGACCATAAGATAGAGCTTTGCTCAGCTGAAGAAAAGGGAAAGAGAGATTGATGATGGGACAAAAGGGCAAGGAAAACGACGAAGAAAGTTGCAATAATGGTGTCCTTTAATGATGGCCACTCATTGTTTCCTTTCTTCTTCTTTATTTGCTTCTAGTGAACTTTCTCTTTAAATTCGAAGAGATGAGAGCCTCTTTATTTGCTTCTAGTGAATTTTCTCTTTAAATTCGAAGAGATGAGAGCTCTGAGGACTACACAGAGAAGAATAAAAATTTCCTCTTAAGGGTTTGATTCGGAAAGGTTTTCTTCATGAAATTACAAAAATGAAGCCGATTAATCTTTTATTAATATTATTGTAATTCTTGTAGAGATTGAGAAATTATTTCGAAAAAAATTATGAAGGTTAAAGACAGATTTATTAGTTATATTTTAGAGATGAAAAACACCAAGAGTATCTAAATGACTCGAGTATGATTGTAATATCCACTACATCGTTTCATCCATAATAGAACTGTATGCTCATTTCCTTGTGGACGTAGGTCACATGACCGAACTATATAAACTTGGTATCCGATTTATTTTCTTATTTTGCGCATTTTATTCGATCACTTGTCTTATTTTTAACAAAAATTATGGTTTGAAAAAAAGTGAAACCAAATTAAACCATATTATAGTCAAGATCGAACCAAGCCAAACCATTTTTTGCTGCTTGATTCCACTTAATCGTTCTTTATTCTTTTATTTTATCTTTTCATCATTTGTAATTTCATGAAGGAAAAACCAAATTCTATGTCGCAACCCTTCCTAGGCAAGATCCTTGAGGAAGTTGTTGGATTAGCAAACAAGTGCAAATGGTCCCTCTTGCAAGGTGACACTTGCTCTTGGCACGATCCATCTCAACTTGGTTATCTGATTAAGATTCACAACTAATTTCTTATGAAGCGATTAGGTGTCAAGTAAAACGCGGGAGCCTGTCTTGATTAGGCTGGATGTATCTAATGCCCGATTTGGTATTTTTTTTTCTCTTTTTATGGAAACAAGTATTCATGTAGTCTTCCCAATCTTAGTTACCCATTTTATTCTCAACGTTGAGCAAGGCATGTGATCTTGCATAAATTCACTCAAGCAAACACATATAAAGCCCAATAATACCAAAACATATAAAGCAAATAAAAGGTAGTAAAATAAAGAACTCGAGTCGTATCTAGAAGAAAAAAAAATACAAAGCTTTGTTATTAAGTCTTGGACAGGATCCCTTAAGCTATAAATAGAAATTCAATGTAAAATTTCCAAAATAAACTATGGCTCTAAACTGGAAAGTAAATAAATGATACTTCATGAATATATACTATATAAACTACTTTCCTAAAACGAACTATTGCATCTACAAGTAAAATCTAGTTAATGCAATCTAAAGTGCAATGCAATGTTAGGAAAACAAAATCTATTTATGAATATGCATGATTCCTAAAATACACTATTAGACGTGTATGTATACTTTTTTTTAATGAAAATGCAGAAAGAAAACTAAAGCGATATAATGCTATGACTCATAGTGAAACTAATCCACACTATGCAAACATCAACGGTGGCTGATTGATTAGCTTAAAATCAGCCAACCCGATCTCATGCACGCAAATGTGATTCATCAATTTTTGGATATCAATCTTATCTTGCTCGATTTGCCGTTGTGTGGATTGAGTCGATTTTGTTTTCGTAAAAAGGAAAAAAATTCAAAAAAATTGAATTAGGATTAGGTTCGTTTAGAATACTCCTCGTCTTAGGGTTATCTTGCATATTTCGAATTTCAATCTTATTTCGAATTTTTAAATAAAAAATCCAAAAAAATGCATTCATTTAAGATGTTAGTTTTTTTTTTAATTTAAATTGCACGTTTAATTATTTGGTAATTTTAATTTTGAATTTCATAAAAGAAAAAAAGGAAAAAAAAACTAGAATTAGGGCATTCTTTGCACGTCATTGCATATTAGGATAAGATTGCATGTTTTTTTTTTTAAGTTTAGATACTTTTCTTTCCTAGATAGATTGCATTTTAGGTTAGGGATAACATTATAGTTTAAATTAAGATTTGACCTAATCTGAATCTTAATATAAGTTGGATGATATTTTAATTTGGATAGATAATTTTTGTTATTTTCTAATCTCGAATTTCATGGAAAATACCAAAAAAGTGTCTTAGAATAAATCAATTTCATTCTTTAGGATAGGCTACATGCTCATATTTCACTTTCGTCATATAGCTTAGGTCATGTTGCTATGTCATGTCATGTCATATTAGATTAGTAGCATTGCGTAAAGCATGATCTTCATTAAATAAAATGAAAACAAAAAATTGAGTGATTGCGTGCTAATTAGAAATCATATCTAGGATTGTCGATGTGAATTCTGATTTAACATTGTAGATGCTTTCGTTGCTATGAGGTAAGTCCTGCAATTTATTCACTGCTTTATCTGGATGTTAAATTGGTGGTTTGCGCACCTTCATGATCATCTCACGTGTTAGGGAAGTGAATTAAAATTAATTCAAGTTGCCTACAAGACATTTTTTCAAAATAAAAGAGAAAGGTACAAAAAGGGCGTTAGAGAATTCTAGCGTAATCAAATCCTCGAACTCATAAATCTAAGTAAATCTCCCGTTACTTTATATGGGTTTCTAATCGACCCACCAAAAATAGATTTGTGGCGACTCCTAATTGAAAAAAAAATCATTTGCGTCTTACAAACTGGAACCTAAGTCGCGAATTGGTATGGGCTTGGGAGAGACCGAGTTAAGCCTAGGCTTAATAATCCATTAGCCAAACCCATGGTGGTTCACCAGAAGATTTGGTTACGACAGCTTGGCGACTCCGCTGGGGACTTGAGTTAAAACTCTTAGTGGACTTAGGCCAATTTTCTCTTCTTTTGAAAAAATTTTGCTTGGCAGCGAGGATCTCATGTACGTCCCTAACATTTAAGGTGTTAAATGTTCTTGCAGATTGGGATAAGGGGAAGTGATTGCTAACCCTTGCCTTGCAGGTTGGAGTTAGGAATGTATGGTTTACCTTTAAACTATGAAGTGTTACTTGATATAAACTGTTGTGCGTGCCTTACATTTGCACTACACTCTAGCACACACAACCCGCCGCCGGACTTGGACCGCATAGGATTATCTAGGATGGTATCGAGTTTGATACTACTCTAACCGCGTGCCCGTGGTACGATTCGCCCATCTCGATCCCAGAATTCCTTTTTTATGTCAAGAGTACCCACCTTGGTTCGGATGCTCGCAACCCAGGTCGGCTCCACACGCCCGCGGCTAGTCCGATCATCCTTGTTGCTTCACTTTGCTAAGCCTATCTAGAGTAGAAATCGAGCCTCACATCTCATGTGTATGTCTGTGTGATTGCCATTGATTTTCCTTGGTGAAGTAAGTCTTCTATCCATATACTATGCAATTTGCTTGATTTTGGTCCATCCATCATTGATGTAATTACTTTGTCAATTAGAAATGAAATGAGGAAATTACCACGCAATGAATTATTTAAAAAAACTTTGGAGAATTTGTTTTTCAATTCATGTCTAGGGAATTTGGGTATTGCTAGGGTGTCTATTTTTCTAGTTTTTAGGAAATTCCCTTCTTGTATGAACATTTCATGAAAAAGAAAAAGAAAAACATTTTCCCAAAGCTTGTAGCAGATTAAACCTGTTTGTTTGTTTAACTCATTTACTTCTTGTCTTAGAGCATAATTCTATAACTTGTTATGACAAGAGACATCTGAAAATAGCATATCAAGATTCAATGATCATAAACTTGACTCGTGATCAATAAAATTTGAGTGCACTTGCAATGAAAAAATAGATCTGGGGCAAATAAAAGAGGACCATCATTCTCTGATTGAAGATCCTGGGGGCAAGTTTGCTCCAAATTACAGCGGCCCATACATGGTGAAGAAGGTACTTTCTGGAGGTGCCTTAATCTTGGCGAAAATAGATGGTCGTGAGTTTTCCACTCCAGTTAATTCTAATATTGTCAAAAAGTATTACCCATGATAGAATTTGCCATGTCATGTTTTGAACTACAAGCATTTTTATGATGAATAAATTGCCTTAATGAGTTGCAAATTCAATGGTCCAAATTTGTTACAAATCTTGCATGTTTTCCTTGATGAATTGTGTGAGATAAATTGAATGTGTCAAATGGGATACTTTGGAATGACGAAAGGCAATCCTTATTCCATACACTATTTCATACACTAATCCCAGGTGAGTTGTGTGGAAAAATTCCATGTCCACAAAGAAAAAGGGTGATCTCGCAAAGTATACATCAACCGAGGTGACGAGAGGCAATTTCTACCTCTACCCAAAACACTATAGGTATACCCATTATTTAGCCCTTTGAGCCTACACACATGAAGAGCTTTTTGAATTACCCCTATCAAGGATCATCCCATATTGGGACAAAATTTGAAATGAATGATTAGAATTTTCTTACTCACACTTGCATCAATCTTCGAGTATTGCTTTCGCAGTGTAACTTGTACCATAATTTGAAGTGCCTTAGGATGACGAAGAGAAATTCCTATACACTTTATCCATTGCATAGCCCACTTGAGCCTATAAATTCATTTCACATTAAACCCAGTTGTGATGATCCCCCACACTGGGGCAAGGCAAAAAAAACAAACCACTTAAGTAGCATGGTTTACAATGCTGATAAAAGATGGAGGCTGTGCAATTCCAAAGAAAGTAAGTGCAAAAAAAAGGGACATGAAAAAGCAGTGTGCCTGGTAAAAACAAGGCCAATGCCCAGAAAAGAAAAAGTAAAACATTGGTTGAAGTCGTATCCCCAATAAGGTGGTAGTAAAAACTCAAATGCTAAGATATTACACTCAATGGAGTTTCGATTATGGAGAAAATCCTCAATGGTGAAGAAGAAAATTGGAGATGTCAAGATTATCACCAACTTTGACCCCCTAAACACTATTTGAGCCTAATGATCCTTTCGCTTCTCAACCCATGAACCAAGCCTACGTTACATCCCTTGCAAAGTCTCTTCAGATTAGGGAACTTGAGTTAACGTAAAAGTTCATATGTTTGAGAGCATCGCTCGAATGAGATAATTTCTGCTTCATTTCGTATGTTTCTTGACTTGTAAACCCCAAGATAATTGCAAAATGTCATTTTTCAATAGCCTCGACTCAAAGAGTCTCCTTTATTAAGCTGTTGACTAAGCCTATATTACGGTCCTTGTTAAAGACCTCTCAAGTTGGTAAGGTCATACCACTTGTGAGATTGGTCAGACCCTTGTTTGGCATGATGATGGTAAGATAGAGTTATTGTCAAAATCCTACATCAAAGGTCAGGATGAAATGACCATTTTTAATGACGATAAGTGAAAAGTCATTTCCAACCGAAAGATTTCTCATTTGACACATCCATGACACTCACATGTTCAAATTGGAATATTATTTTGAAGTCTTTCCCAATGGAAATTAGGTGATGCGAGATTGATGGAAATCATCACGCATGAACCTCACTTGAATTAATGCATGTCTGTGATTATAAATGCATGTTGCCTCTCCTATAACCATGTTTTGCAGGAGACATATCCTCTAGGAGCAAAGATGTTACCAGGTAAGTATATTTCTATCCATACCTTAAATACTTGTCATTGCACGGGTATTCCATTTTGAGTATATTGACACTTGATTGAGTTGTCCCCCAAATATTTTTCTCCAGATTTAGTCTAATTAAGACGATCGAAGAAAGTTTCGGGTCCTGGTAAGATGATCTATGTTGCAACACTGGGCGACCGAAGAAAGGTTCGAGTCCTAGCCAAGCAAAACCTTAGTTTAGGCGACCGTACAAAGGAACGGCTCCTAGTCGATATTTATTGCTCTAACAGGCAACCGTAGAAAGATATGGGTTCTGGAAAAGCAATTTCCCCATTCAGGTGACCGTAGAAAGGTACAGATCCTAGAAAATGATTTATTATTCGGGCGACCGTACAAAGGTACGGGTCATGGAAAGTGAATCTCCATTTAGGCGACCATAAAAAGATACGGGTCCTGGAAAAGCAATTTCCCCATTCAAGCGACCATAGAAAGGTATGGGTCTTGAAAAATCAATTTTTATATCAAGGCGACTGTAGAAAGGTACAGGTCCTAGACACAACCAAACACTGCTATACTGGGCAACCGTAGAAAGGTACGGGTCTTAGGAAAGTAGTTTTTCGATTTTTCTCATGATACCTTAGTCGGATCTAGGTATTTTGAGTTCAAAATTTTGACATCTCGGTCAGGACCCGATGTCTTAATTATTTTCGTCTAAACATTTCACTTTGGATGTGAATGTTTTTTCGACTTGTCTCATTATACCTTAGTTTGGATCTAGGTATTTCGAGTTAAAAAATTTTGCCATCTTAGTCTGGACCCGGGTGTCTTAATTATTTTTGTCTAAATATTTCACTTTAGATGTAAATGTTTTTTCGACCTTTCTCGTTATACCTTAGTTTGGATCTAGGTATTCGAGCTTCAAAAATCATGACATCTCAGGTCTAGACCCGGATGTCAAGATTATTTTCATCTAAACATTTCACTTTGGATGTGAATGTTTTTTTGATCTTTCTCGTTATACCTTAGTTTGGATCTAGATATTTCGAGTTCAAAAATTTTGATATCTCAATCTGGACCTGGATGTCTTAATTATTTTCGTCCAAACATTTCACTTCGGAAGTGAATGTTTTTTCGACCTGTCTCGTTATACCTTAGTTTGAATCTAGGTATTTCGAGCTTCAAAAATCATGACAGCTCAGTCTGGACCCGGATGTCTTGATTATTTTCGTCTAAATATTTCACTTTGGATGTGAATGTTTTTTTGATCTTTCTCGTTATACCTTAGTTTGGATCTAGATATTTCGAGTTCAAAAATTTTGACATCTTAGTCTAGACCCGGATGTCTTGATTATTTTCATTTAAACATTTCACTTTGGATGTGAATGTTTTTTTCGATCTTTCTTGTTATACCTTAGTCTGGATCTAGGTATTTCGAGCTTCAAAAATCACAACATCTCAGTCTGGACTCGGATGTCTTGATTGTTTTCATTTAAACATTTCACTCTTGGATGTAAATGTTTTTTTCGATCTTTCTCGTTATACCTTAGTCTGGATCTAGGTATTTCGAGCTTCAAAAATCATGACATCTCAGTCTGGACCCGGATGTCTTGATTATTTTCATTTAAACATTTCACCCTGGATGTGAATGTTTTTCAATCTTTCTCATTATACCTTAGTCTACATCTAGGTATTTCGAGTTTTTTAAAAATCTTGACATCTCTGTTTGGATCTGGATGTCTCAATTCTTTTCTTTGAACATTTCACTTTCTTTTGATGTAAATGTTCTTCTCAGTCTCGATGTCTCAATTTATTATCTATTAGACTCTTCAAGTAACCTGAGTGAAAACTGGGTACTTGTGGAATAAATGGGGATCTATCATGTATCTCAACATGCTCTACCACACTGATTGGTAAGTAATTGTAGGTACGTTCTTTCCTTTCGCATCATGCATTTGCATTAGAATTTCCATGCATCATATAAATTGCATTTTAAAATGGGAATTCATATTCCAACAAAAAGCCATTCAATGCGTGTGCATGGTCAAAATTTAGGTCTCAATTTGTCTTTGAAGGCAACCTCTTTGAGTTCACCTTCAAAGAGGGGCAGTTGTTGACACATAAATTTTGGCAATCCGATCATTTATTTATTGCATAAAATTAAGGGTTTGTTTTATCCCTAAAAAAATATTAATTGCATAGCATATAGATTTAGGTGCATTTATTTTAATTTGCATTTTTTTTAATGGGCCGGGGACAGATGAGTTCGAATTGATGGTTCACAACTTTAATTCGATGAGTTGGGCTAAGCCCATGAAGAGAGCAAATCGGCCCAAGCCTGTATCCTCAGGTAGATTTTACGGATTTATCTTTATGAGAATTCAAAAGCAAATATTGCGTTTGGAAAAGAAATCTCGCGTAGGGTTTCGTGGGGGCCACACAATAGAAACACATAGCCACAATTCATTAAGAAAAAAATGGGCTTTTCTCTCGTTTTCTATGTGAAAAAATTCAAGACAAACAGAGAAAAAATTACTTTCTTCGTTTTTGAAGGTTTTTAAGGGTTTTCTTGTGGCACCCCTAAAACCCGATAGGGTCGCCACAGATACTAAGCATTTAACTCTAAAACATAAACCTTACTTATTTAACGTTAGTAAAAAGAAGAGTTATAAATTTGACCGAGGTTTAGGCGTAAATTTTTTTTTTTGAAATGTCTTTAGGGATTAGCGCAGCTCATAGCGAAAATAAGAGGCGAGTCTCACCATCTCTCCGCTTCCTTAACGACAACACAATGCACACCAACTATTTCAATTGAAAGAAAACACAAGGCCGAACCACTTTTATTTACATATATATATATTTTTTTACGAGGGGTTTTTCACGGGTCCGTACATCAAAAGGTAGGCCAAGACTCCACCCTACGCTCGGCCGTCAACCCCAAAAAGGAACACTCGACCCTCTATAAACAACGTGTATAAACCTCCCCTCGGACTGCTAGTGTCGGCTATAGCTCAAAAAGTTGCAACCCCTACTCCTCACACGCGCGCATCACACCCACCCTGGTGCGTCAGGCGGTGGGGGTGGCAGCATCCCCATCATCACTCCATCGCGGCGAATGTGAACAGACACGTACTCCTGAATGACCGGGCCCCCAGACAGACCCACGTCATACGTCACGATCGCGCGAACCCGTATAAACGTCAGACCAGGAACGGCGGGACAATCAATCTCCATCAACTCCACCTCCATGTTAGAAGGAAGGCCGTAAAATACTCCCCGCGTGACGGCAGGGAGTGGCATCGTACTAATCTCAAATGTTGATCCCCGAAGGGGTGAGTACAACCACTCAGCAGGTAAAGGAAATCCAATAACCACTCAATGCATTAAACAATACGAACATTACATCATACATGTCGTTCATGCATTCAAGCGTACTTACCTCGAGGCTATGTATATACTATAATATATCATCATTCCAATCATAACACATATATACATATATATATCATCATGCCATGAATGATCATCATCATGTCCTACATACGTGTCATCATGTCATAGGTATTCATCATCATATCATGTCATGTATGCATATCATCATCATCATACCATGTCATACATGCATATCATCATCATATCATATATACATGTCGTCATGTCATAGGTGATCATCATCATATCATGTCATATATGCATATCATCATCATCATACCATGTCATATATGCATATCATCATCATCATCATATCATGTCGTATATGCATATCATCATCATCATATCATGTCGTATATGCATGTCATCATCATGTCTTACATGCATGTCATAGGTGATCATAATCATATCATGTCATATATGCATATCATCATCATCATATCATGTCATATATGCATTATTCAATTTCCACTTTTAACTTTCAATTCGATCACCACGTCACTCTTTCTCGGGATCATCAATTTTATCCCATACTTTACACTCGCACCCATCTTGGCATCGCGAGAAAAACCTCCGGCATTCAGCCATTCATGGCCACCGGGCATCCGGCACCCCCACATCCCGGGCATCTCGCATCCCAACTGGCATCACGAGGCATTCCCTCGGGCAAAGACCTCCGAGGCTTCCGGCACCCAACCATTCCGGGCATCCTGATACTCCTAGGGCCATCCGGTCATGTATCTCTATACATTCCGGGCATTATCATCCTCCACAAACAGTTTCCTCATTTATCATTGTTCATGTTTGCCAATTTAGGTCTTAATTTACCATGGCACATGATGTGATGGTAAAACAAAATCACCTTCGTTCTTATACATGCATCATCAATCATTATTATACGTGCAACAGAAATGCAATCATTCATAGCAATTTGATTCTTAAGGAATGCATGCCACTCAAAATAATTTACTTACCAAATCCATTTAGAATTTATTTAAATTCCAGTTTATCCTATTTTGCAATTATTTAAATTAAACAATCACACATATCCCAAAATCGTGAGATTTAAGCATATGATAATTTAAGACAATAAAATAGTGATTTCCTAAAGAAAAACACATGGCAAATCAAGTTCTACATAAAAGATAATGTGCACAAAATCACCGCATGGAATCTCGGACAAAGGCAGAATGTGCAGTTTTCTAAGTAATTCAATTAAAATGCCCAAACGACCTCCGAAAATTATGAAATTTTACCAGGTTAGAGTTAAGACACTAAATTAGATTTTTCATGAAGGATTCTAGGCCAAATTTGTTTTAGATAAACTTCTACAGTCGTTCGAAGCTACGGGTCAAATCACCGAAACGTCCAGGGTCCCTATGTCCGAAATATTGAGGTTTAACCTACCTATCCTTCTTAGTTTTCTCTGAAATTTGGATATGTTTTAATTCCAGAGGTTCCCTACGACTTTCACGAAGGAACTTAAGCCAAATTTCCAAGGAATGACCTCCATATGAGTCCATGAAGTCTCGGGTGTCCAGTACCGCGTCTCCAGTTTTACCGTCTCCAAGAATAGGTCGATTCCCTAAGCTATACTTGTTCATTTTGCTTCAAAATTGAGTATGGTGTTCTTTAATATGTGCTCTACAAATTGTATGAAAGATTCGAAGAGAGATTCTTGGTAAAAATCAACATGCAGCCATAAATCTACCACAAGGTCAGCAAGGTAGTTCCAGATCTAGAGTCTCCATAGGATGGGGGTTTGATCCCTTAAATCTTCATTATTTTTCATGAAATTTTAGTATGTTGTAGTTTAAGGTGTTGGCTACAACTTTCATGAAGAGATCAAAGTGAAAATCGAACTCCAAAAGTGCATGCAAGCTCGCACAAGATCCTGACTCCAGTGGTTCATGCGGAAACAGCAAGCTTTCTTCAAAAACGAACTACACTAGCTTCGGTTCCTAGCTTCTAAACATCCAAAAATTCAACCATACATGCAAGACACACATGCAAGAGTAGAAATAGACCCTAAACTTGCCTCTAGATCAAAGGAACAACGGCACACGGCGGACGAACGGCGGCGTGCGGCGGCGACGGATGGCTCCTCCTCCTCTCTCGGCCTCCTTTCTCTCTCGCAACACCCTCTCTCTCTCTCTCTCTCTCTCTTTGGGCGACAATCTCTCTCTCTCTCTCTCTCCCAACCGGTCACCCTCTCCCTTTAATTTCCCCAAAAGGCAATCATTGGATTGCCTCCCCCAAGGGCCAATGCATGTTTGGCCCTCTCGCCACTTGGCAAGGCCCATGAAATGGGCTTGGGGTTGGGCTTGGGAGGAGTGGGTCGGCCACTCCTCCCCTCCTTGGTCGACGACAGCCCTCTTGTGGGCCTTAATGGGCCGGCCAACTTGGCCCATTAGGGTCCACTCTTGGGCCTAAGGCCCAACCAAATTTTTTTTTTTTTTTTTTGATCTTTCTTTTAGGGACTTAATTACTAAATTCCACATAGCCAAAAATCCTAAAATATTTTATCTATGGAAACTTAGTCTATAAAATGCATGGCCAAGCATAGACTATTCTCATTAATTTACCCTATAATCCAAATTTCAAAAATAAATTAAGAACACAAGCACAAAACACATAGCCTTAAGAGAAAACTAAAGGCTAAAGCAAAACCCATAGGTAAATTCATTACCTATTTATGAGCTTTAAGACATCTTAGGGCTTGCCTCTAATTTCTGGGATGCCACAAATCTCCCCTCCTTAGAGAATTTCATCCTCGAAATTAAACGTTACCCACGTCCTCAAATAGGTAGGGGTACTTTTCCTTCATCTGGTCTTCACTTTCCCAAGTGGCTTCCCCCTTATCGTGATGTCGCCATAATACTTTCACCAAGGGAATCTTCTTATTTCTGAGAATTTGTTCTTTCCGATCTAATATCTGCACGTTCCTCGATATATCTCGCTTTCTCATCCACTTTGATGGCTTCATGATCAAGTATGTGACCGAGGATCCTGGCGATACTTTCTTAGCATCGACACATGAAACACATCATGCAAATTTCCCAAATTAGGAGGTAGTGCCAAACGATAAGCCGCATCTCCTATTCTTTCAAGTATCTCAAAAGGTCCAACGAATGCGGGACTCAACTTTCCTTTCACTCCAAAACGAGATACTCCTTTTAACGGGGATACCTTAAGAAATACATGATCCCCTATTCTAAACTCCAAGGGCCTCCTACGCCTGTCCGCATAGCCCTTTTGTCTACTCTGGGCTGTCTTAAGTCTTTTCCTAATAATCTCAACAACTTCGGTGGTATTTTGTATCAATTCAGGTCCTGTCAATCTTCTTTCACCTACCTCGTCCCAACAGATAGGGGTTCTGCATCTCCTCCCATATAATGCTTCATATGGGGCCATGCCTATACTTTTATGAAAACTGTTGTTATAGGCAAATTCTACCAAATGCAGGTTCTCATCCCATTTCCCTCTAAAGTTGATGATACAGGCTCTTAGCATATCCTCTAGAGTTTGTATCACTCTTTCTGTTTGCCCATCTGTTTGAGGGTGATATGCGATGCGAATTGAAGTTTTGTCCCTAAAGCATTTTGCAGACTTCGCCAAAAATTCGAAGTAAATCTAGAGTCTCGATCCGAGGTGATCGTTACAAGCATACCATGCAAGCATATTATCTGACTTACATAGATCTCAGCGAGTCTATTCATTGAATAGTTCATACGGACTGCTAAGAAATGGGCAGACTTAGTTAAACGGTCCACCACTACCTAAATTGAATCGTGGCCACTTGATGTCCTTGGCAGTCCTTGTACAAAATGCATCGTCACATGCTCCCACTTCCACTCTGGTATGTCTAGCGGTCTTAAAAGTCCTGCCGGTTTACGATGTTCCGCCTTTACTTGTTGGCAGGTTAAACATTGAGAAACATACTTAACCGTATCCGTTTTCATACCATTCCACCAAAATTGTTGACGCAAATTTCTGTACATTTTCGTACTACCTGGATGAATACTGTACCTGCTCTTATGTGCCTCCGACAAAATCTCCTTCTTTACTTCCTCGTTGTCGGGTACACAAAGTCGTCCTTGGCATCTTATCGCCCCATCTTCGGAAATTTGAAATTCTGGTCTCTTTCCTAAAGACACCGCCTCTTTCACTTTCATAATCTCCGGGTCGGATCTTTGCAGGGTCTTGATTCTCTGGATGATTTCCGGTTCGATCCTTAGGGCTTTAAGCATACCAGTA
This sequence comes from Eucalyptus marginata, assembly GCA_014182565.1. Taxonomy (NCBI): domain Eukaryota; kingdom Viridiplantae; phylum Streptophyta; class Magnoliopsida; order Myrtales; family Myrtaceae; genus Eucalyptus; species Eucalyptus marginata. The sequence goes on from CM024591.1 coordinate 36,808,799, forward strand.
AGATTATCCACTTTCAACTTAAATTCCGAGTCTGCTACGGACTTCAATAAACTCCATTCTGCTATTCTTAAACTAGCCATCTCCATGGGCGACTTACGGCTAAGAGCATCTGCTACCCTATTCGCCTTCCCTGGATGGTATCGTATCTCGCAGTCATAATCTTTTAACAATTCCATCCACCTCCTTTGTCTCATGTTCAACTCTTTTTGTGAGAATAGATATTTCGAGGCTCTTATGGTCCGTATAAATTTCAAACTTCTCCCCATATAGGTAATGCCTCCATATCTTCAAGGCGAACACTATAGCTGCTAATTCTAGATCATGCGTGGGGTAGTTTAGTTCATGGGGTTTCAGTTGTCTAGATACATAGGCTATGACCTTGCCATGTTGCATCAAAACACATCCCAATCCTTTGTGAGATGCATCACTATATACTGTAAAACCATCTGGTCCGGAGGGTATGGTTAAAATTGGAGCCGTGGTTAACTTTCTTTTAAGTTCTTGGAAGCTCCTTTCACAGTCCCCACTCCATTCAAATTTTGCATTTTTCCGAGTTAACTTGGTTAAAGGACCTGCCAATCGGGAAAATCCTTCAATAAACCTTCGGCAATAACCAGCCAGTCCTAAGAAACTTCGTATTTCAGTGGGTGTGATCGGTCTCGGCCAATTTACTACCATTTCAACTTTTGCCGGATCCACTGCATTTCCTCCTCCTGACACCACATGTCCTAAAAATGTTATCCGGTCCAACCAAAATTCACACTTGCTGAATTTGGCATATAAATTGTGGTCCCTCAGAGTTTGCAAAACTAACCTCAAGTGTTGCTCATGTTCTTTTGGTCATTTTGAATAAACCAAGATATCGTCGATAAAAATAATCACAAACTGATCCAAATAGGACTTAAATACCCTATTCATTAGATCCATAAATGCTGCTGGTGCATTTGTCAATCCAAAAGACATGACAAGGAACTCGTAATGTCCATAACGAGTCCTAAATGCAGTCTTAGGGATGTCTTCTTTCTTAATCCTTAGCTGATGGTATCCTGACCGCAAGTCAATCTTAGAGAAAACCGAACTTCCCTGAAGTTGGTCAAATAGGTCGTCAATTCTAGGCAGAGGATACTTATTTTTAACGGTCACTTGATTTAGTTGCCTATAGTCAATGCATAAGCGCATCGACCCGTCTTTCTTTTTCACAAACAGAACCGGTGCACCCCAAGGTGAAGCACTAGGCCTAATGAATCCTTTGTCAAGCAACTCCTGTAATTGCACTTTCAACTCTTTTAGTTCCACTAAGGCCATTACGTATGGGGCTTTCGATATTGGTCCTTCCGGGCATCGGTTCGATTTCAAACTCAATTTCTCTTTCCGGGGGTAATCCAGGCAACTCCTCAGGAAATACATCTGGAAATTCATTTACTACCCCAATTCCATCAAGTTTCAGTTCTTCCTTGGCACAATCTTTAACCACTGCTAGATACCCTTGACATCCTTTGCCAAGTAACATATTAGCCTCTACTGTAGAAATAAGTGCTACTGATAGGTGGGTCTGACCATCTAAAAATTCACAACTACACTGGTCAGGTAAAGTGAATTGGATTACCCTTCTATAACAGTCCATTCTAGCCCGATACTTACGAAGCCAGTCCATTCCTAGGATAACGTCAAAGTCATACATGGCCATCACGACTAAATCTATTTCCATGTCTTTTCCTCCTACGGTTATCTTACATTTCTCACACACCAACGTTGACAATATCTGTGGCATCCCAAAATTTATAATAACCCTTGGATATACCATGAACCATGAATAGGTGATGGAAGCGTTATTGATTTATGTTTTGGCCTTTAGACCAAAGAATTTTAATAGATTAATGCTGAGTATTTTTTAATGGAGAATTATTTGGGTAGAAATACATCTTATGTTAATGGATGATCAAGGTTGGTGCTATAGGACAATTTGATAAAGGAGACTTTGTTCTTGACTATGTGTTTTATAGATTTGATATTATGGATTAATGTCACAAAGTCTTTTGGCCATTCTATTATGCAATTAGGTATTTATTTAAATGAGGATTAAGATGGATTATCAAAAAAATAAATATGGGCTATTTAAGCTTGGACTTTAGGCTCAAGTATGTTGGGCCTAAAGCGGGCCAAGAGGCCCAAACCGTCGGCCCATATGAAGGCCACGCCACCTCCTCCATTTGTCCTCTTGATGCAGCCACTTGTCTTCCTCTTGGAGACAAGTGTCTCATGCATGCAAAACCTAATGAATACAAGCAAATAAGAGAATAAAAGGAAGAGGGGGAGGGGGAATTTCGACCAGAAGAGAGAGAAGAGAGAGAGTGTACCGTCCAAAGAGAAGAAGAGAGAAAGAGAGGAAGAGAGGAAGAGGAGTCGTCCGTCGCCGCCGCTCGCCGCCGTTCGTCCGCCGTGTGCCGCCATTTCCTTTTGAGTTTAAGGCAAGTTAGGATCCAATTTCTACTCTTGCATGTGTGTGTTGCTTGTATGTTTGTACAAGTGTCGAATTTTGGGTGAATAGGGGAAGAAACCGAAGCTAAAATGACTTGTTCTTGAGTGTTGTTGCTGTTTTCGCATGAACCGCCTGAGTCAGAATCTTGTGAGAGCTTGCATGCATGTTTAGAGTTCGATTTTGGCTTGGATCTCTTCATGAAAGTTGTAGCTAACACCTTGAACTATAACATAATAAAATTTCGTGAGAAATGATGGAGATTTAAGGGGTCAAAGCCTCATTTTTCGGAGACCCTAGATCTGGAACTGTTTTTCTGACCTTGTGGTGGATTTGTGGTTGCATGTTGATTTTTACCAAGAATCTCTCTTCGATTCCTTCATGAAACTTGTAGAGCACATCCTAAGGATCAACATACTCAAATTTGAAGCAAAATGAACAAGTATAGCTTAGGAAACCAACCTGATCTTGAAGACGATGAATCTGGAGTCACGGTATGGGATACCCGAGACTTCGTGGACCCATATGAAGGTTTTCCTGTGGTATTTTGGCCTAAGTTCCTTCATTAAAGTTGTATGGGATCCTTAGACGTAAAACATATCCAAATTTCAGAGAAAACGAAGAAGAATAAGTAGGTAAAAACTCGATATTTCGGACATAGGGTCACTGGACGTTTCGGTATGAGGACCAGAAGCTTCGGACGTCTATAGAAAATTATCTAGAACGAATCTGGACTAGATGTCTTCATGAAAAATCTTCTTTAGGGTCTTGACTATCACCTGGTAAAATTTCATAATTTTTGGAGGCCGTTCGGGTATTTAAATTGAAATATTTCAAGAACTGTGCAATCTGACTTTATCCGAATTTTGCAAGCTGTAATGGGTGAGCTATATCTTTTTGTGTGAAGTTCTTTTGGGCATGTGTTCTTCATGGAGTTGTTACCTTTATGTCTTGCCTATCACATGGTCAGATTTTATAATTTTTGAAGATCATATGGATATTTAATTTATGTGTGTTCCGAAATTGTGCAAGCTGGAATTTGGTAAATTTCAAAAAGACATGATGTATGGATTATTCTAAGTTGTATGGACCCCATGGATTGTGTTGTTATAAGTGATTAGATCTTGCTGCATATATGATGATGATTGGAACTACATATAGGAATCAAATTGCTGAAAATGATCTTGTTTGCCATCATAACATATGCCATGTTGAAATTGGGCTATAATGGTGAATGTGAACTATGATAAATGAGAAGGCCGTCGGAGGTGTGAGCCGACGATGCCCCGGAGTGTCGGGATGCCCGGTGGCCTAGTGGCGTAATTCCGGAGGGTCCTCGGGAGTTTCGAGATGCCCGGTGGTATACGGTACGTAATTCCAGAGGAGGGGGATCCTGGTGGTATGTCGGTACGTAATTCCGGAAGCCTCGGAGGTCTTTGCCCGAGGGGATACCTCGTGATGCCAGTTGGGGTGCGAGATGCCCGGAGCGGTGGGGGTGCCGGATGCCCGGTGGCCATGAATGGCATAATTCCGGAGGTTCTTCTCGCAATGCCTGGAAAGGGTGCGAGTGTAAAGTATGGGATGGATGATCTCGAGAAAGGGTGATGTGAGGATCAGTTGAGAATTAAAAGTGGAAATTAAATCATGCATATGTGACATGACATGATGATGACTACCTATGGCATGATGACATGCATATGCGATATGACATGATGATATGATTGCATGATGACATGGTGACATGATGACATGATGACATGATGACATGATGGCATGATGGCATGTATATAAGGTATGATGATGTCATGCATGGATAATATGGTATGATGATGATGATCATTCATGGCCTGATGATATGTATGTGTTACGATTGTGATGATGATGTATGATGGTATATACATGGCTTCGAGGTAAGTATGCTTGAATGCATGACACGACGATGGTGAGTGCATGGATGTATGTGCACCTATGGCATGATGGTAAATGTATGACATGATGGTGATGATTACATGAGGATGTATGTACATGTGGTATGATGACATATGCATAGCTTCTAGGTAAGCTACGCATGGGTGCATGAATGACATGTGTTATGCTATGATTGTTATGATTGTATTGTGTGATGCATTGAGTGGTTTATTGGATCTTTTACCTGCTGAGTGGCTGTACTCACCCCTTTTGGGGAATAACATTTCAGACTAGATAAGATACCTCTGCTGCCACTGCCACCGGTAGGCTGATCAAATGGTTGGGTATGACCGCAAGGAAGAGGATAGCAAAGGAAGGGACTTTTGGACGCCGACACTGATCGATAGACTTTAAGTATACGACTGCTGGAGGAGATGTCGGTCATCTTTTGAAGTATAGCCGAGTATAGAAGACTACGGCATTTTGATGTACCGATGGATGATGTCCATATGGTTTAAGTAAATAAAAGTGTTCGGCTTTTACCTATAAATGTTTAGTAGGTGTGCATCGTTTTCTTAATATAAGGAAGGGAGTTGTTGATTATGCTTCCGTTATATGAATTGCGCAAGGGACCGATCTAAAAGATGTAAACCCCCAGGTTGTATGGACCCGCTGCAATTGAAATGTTATTAGAGTGACATGTTAATTAGTGAAAGGGAAAGGTAAGCGCACTGTGGCGACCCTAACGGATCGGGGGCCGTCGAGGGGTGCCACAATATCGCATCCTCTAAAGGCGTAGAAACATAAAGAGGGGTTCCAAGAAAAGTCGTTTCAATTTTACTCAATAATCTATATCTATCATACACAAAAGAATGCGTAGCACCCGTATCAAACAATGCATAAGCCTTCTTGCCATTTATGTAAATTGTACCTGAGATGACATTGTTGGAAGCTTTCGCTTCCTCTTGAGTGACCGCATACACTTTTCCTTGAGCTGGTGGCCTCTGAGGATTTCCTTGTAAATTTGACTTGACAGCACTCTGATATCCCTGGCGCACTGAGCCAGCACTCACCTGCGACCTTTCTTGTGGGCAATTTCTCCTAAGATGGCCCACTTGTCCACAACCAAAGCATTTCAGTCGTCCATTACAAGGTCCTGGGCCATGGCGTCCATTACACCTTTGACAAACACTAGGGTGATAGGGTGCTTTCCCTATATTCAGACCACTCCTTGCTTCCCCCAGAATTTCCAAAATTACTCTTCTTCCTCGCATTCCAAGTCTGACCTTGACCAGAATAGGGTCTCTTACCTCTTCTTATATCATTAAAATTCCATGGTTTCTTAGACTCTGACTGCTCTCTTAACAGTTCCTGCTCCACCAACTATGCCCTTTCATAGATCTCATTGTAATTTCTTATGTTCAAAGGCACCAGTTGCTTTCTAATGTCAGTTCTCAACCCTTTCAGAAATCTCTTAGCTTTTTCTTCTTGATCCTCAATCAGTCTAGGAGCATATCTAGATAGTTCAGAAAATCTAGCCTCATACTGGTCCACCGTCAGCCCTTTTTGTTCTAGTTGAACAAATTCTGAAATTTTCTTATCCTTGGCACAGTCAGAAAAAATGCTTTCTATTGAAAGCCCTGACAAACTCATCCCAGTTTATATCAGTACCTGGTGGAAAGATCGTGTCCCGTGAAGCTCTTCACCAAAACTTCGCATTTCCCTCTAGCTGGTACTCTGCTAAAGTTATTTTCTCAGCATCATTGCAGTCCAACAACCAGAAAATTTGCTCCATCCCATCAATCCAATGCTCCGCCTCCTCAGGACTCCCCATTCCACTGAATTTGGGTGGCTTCAACTTCAAAAATTGTTCCACTAGTCCTTGAGTACGGCGCTCTGCTCCGGGTTGTTGCTGCGCCTGTCTTTCCATCAGATTTCCAATATTGGCCAATGCTTGCAGGATGTCTTCCATTCGGGGTTCAGCCCTTGATGGATGAGCACTTCCAGCTCGCACCATGACTTCCTGCAATATCCAAGCATTGCCTCAGGAATAATCTGAGACTTACTGCCTTCATTCAAAGCAACCACTACCACTACCACTACTAAAGTAACATATACATGTTACTGGTAACTTAAAATAAACTACTAAGGATCTACGGGTGAATACTCATCACCCGTTATTCAATTATTCCTTTTTTATATCCTATGGTGTGCATTGTCAAAACTTCCCTCATTTGCTAAATGAGGTTTCCTTATCACTTCGAACATAAACCTTTGGCTCTGATACCAACCGCTGTGGCACCCCCAAAACCCGATAGGGTCGCCACAGATACTAAGCATTTAACTCTAAAACATAAACCTTACTTATTCAACGTTAGTAAAAAGAAGAGTTATAATTTGACCGAGGTTTAGGCGTAAAATTTTTTTTTTTTGAAATGTCTTTAGGGATTAGCGCAGCTCACATCAAAAATAAGAGGCGAGTCTCACCATCTCTCCGCTTCCTTAACGATAGCACAATGCACACCAACTATTTCAATTGAAAGAAAACACAAGGCCGAACCACTTTTATTTACATATATATATATATATTTTACGAGGGGTTTTTCACGGGTCGATACATCAAAAGGTAGGCCAAGACTCCACCCTACGCTCGGCCGTCAACCCCAAAAAGGAACACTCGACCCTCTATAAACAACATGTATAAACCTCCCCTCGGACTGCTAGTGTCGGCTATAGCTCAAAAAGTTGCAACCCCTACTCCTCACGCGCGCGCATCACACCCACCCTGGTGCGTCAGGCGGTGGGGGTGGCAGCATCCCCATCATCACTCCATCGCGGCGAATGTGAACAGACACGTACTCCTGAATGACCGGGCCCCCAGACAGACCCACGTCATACGTCATGATCGCACAAACCCGTATAAACGTCAAACCAGGAACGGCGGGACAATCAATCTCCATCAACTCCACCTCCACGTCAGAAGGAAGGCCGTAAAATACTCCCCGCGTGACGGTAGGGAGTGGCATCGTACTAATCTGAAATGTTGGTCCCCGAAGGGGTGAGTACAATCACTCAGCAGGTAAAGGAAATCCAATAACCACTCAATGCATTAAACAATACGAACATTACATCATACATTTCGTTCATTCATTCAAGCGTACTTACCTCGAGGCTATGTATATACTATAATATATCATCATTCCAATCATAACACATATATACATATATATATATATATCATCATGCCATGAATAATCATCATTATGTCCTACATACGTGTCATCATGTCATAGGTATTCATCATCATATCATGTCATGTATGCATATCATCATCATCATACCATGTCATATATGCATATCATCATCATATCATATATACATGTCATCATGTCATAGGTGATCATCATCATATCATGTCATATATGCATATCATCATCATCATACCATGTCATATATGCATATCATCATCATCATATCATGTCGTATATGCATATCATCATCATCATATCATGTCATATATGCATGATTCAATTTCCACTTTTAACTTTCAATTCGATCACCACGTCACTCTTTCTCGGGATCATCAATTTTATCCCATACTTTACACTCCCTGTGGCATCCTAGGAATCAAGGGCAAGCCCTAAGGTGCCCTAAAGCTTTTAAATAGGTAATGAATTTACCTATTTGTTTGTGTTTTTAGCCTTAGTTTTTTTTTTTTCTTAAGGCTTTGTGCCTTGTGCCTTGTGTTTTTAATTTAAATAAATTTATAAGATAATTAATAAAGATAAAATCATGTGTTGACCGTGCTTGTTATAGATTAATTTCTCATAGGTTAAATGTTATAGAATTTTAATTAGGTGTAATTAATTGTTAGTTTTAATTAAATTGGGAAAAATAAGTTGAATTGGGCCTTAGGCCCAAGAGTGGACCCTAATGGGCCAAGTGGCCGGCCCATTAAGGCCCACAAGTGGGCTGTCGCCGGCCCAAGGGGAGGGGAAGAAGTGGCCGGCCCACTTCTTCCAAGGAGGCAAGAATGGGCCCAAGCCCAAGCCCAAAAGCCCATTTGAATTGGTTCTTGCCAAGTGGCAGGAGCCTTGCCATGCATTGGCTCTTGGTGAGGCAAGGCAATCATTGCCTTTGGGGGAAATGAAAAGGGGTGGCCGGATGGGGGGAGGGGGTGTCGTGCGAGAGAGGAGAGAGAGAGAGAGAGAGAGAGAGAGAAAGAGAGAAAGGGAAGAAGAGAGGAGGCTCGCGCGGGGGAAAGAGCCGTCCGTCCGCCGCACGCCACCCGTCCGTCCGCCGTTCGTCGTCGTTTCTTCTCGGTTTAGAGGCAAGTTTAGGGTCCATCATCTCTCTTTGCATGTGTGCTTTGCATGTTGGTTGGGTTTTTGTTGTTTGAATGCACGAAAATGGAGTGAGGATGGCTTGTTCTTGGAGGTGCATGCTGTTTTCGCACGGATCACTGAAGTCAGAAACGTGTAAGGGCTTGCATGCATGTTTGGAGTTCGATTTTGGCTTGGATCTCTTCATGAAAGTTGTAGCTAACACCTTGAACTATAACATATTGAAATTTCGTGAAAAATAATGGAGATTTGAGGGGTCAAAGCCTCATGTTTCGGAGACCCTAGATCTGGTACTGTTTTTCTGACCTTGTAGTGGATTTGTGGTTGCATGTTGATTCTTACTAAGAATCTCTCTTCGACTTCTTCATGAAACTTGTAGAGAACATCTTAAGGATGAACATACTCAAATTTGAAGCAAAAAGAACAAGTTTAGACTAGGAAACCAACCTGATCTTGAAGACGATGAAACTGGAGTCGCGATGTGTGATACCCGAGATTTCGTGGAACCATTTGGAGGTCTTCCTTTGGTATTTTGGCCTAAGTTCCTTCATGAAAGTTGTAGGGGATCCTTAGGAGTAAAACATATCCAAATTTCAGAGAAAACTAAGAAGTGTAGGTAGGTCAAATCTCCATATTTCGGACATAGTGCCCTGGGCGTTTCGGTAACTTGACCAGAAGCTTCGTGGATCTATAAAAATTAATCTAAAATTAATTTGGCCTAGGTTCCTTCATGAAAAGTCTAGTTTAATGTCTTAACTATAACCTGGTAAATTTCATAATTTTCTGAGGTCATATGGGTATTTTAATTGACTTATCAAGAAAACTGTGCGTTCTGCCCTTGTCCGAAATTGTGTACGGAAATTGTGGAAATGTTGTTTATTGTGTAGAAATTGTTTGGCTATGTGTTTTCTGCAGAAAATTCTATTTTATTGTAATAGGATATTATATGCTTTAATTTCATGAATTTTGGGATTTGTGTGATTATTTAATTAATTGCAAAATAGAATAAATTGGAATTTATATATTTTAAATTGCATGTGGTAAGTATATTGTTATTAGTGGCATATAACCCCATAAGAATTTAATCTATATGAGTGATTGCATATATTGCATGTATGTGTAAATGCTTGAGGATGCATGTATGAGAACAAAGATGATCTTGTGTTGCCATGACATCATGTGCATGATAATTTGAGACATAATTGGCAAACATGATCTATGGTAATTGAGGAAATTGTTGGGGGGATGATGCCCGGAATGTATAGAGATACATGGCCGGTTGACCCCAGGAGTGTCGGGATGCCCGGATGGTAGGGTGCCGGAAGCCTCGGAGGTCTTTGCCCGAGGGGATACCTCGTGATGCCAGTTGGGGTGCGAGATGCCCGGAGCGGTGGGGGTGCCGGATGCCCGGTGGCCATGATTGGCATAATTCCGGAGGTTCTTCTCGCAAGGCCCGAATTAGGGTGCGAGTGTAAAGTATGGGATGGATGATCCCGAGGAAGGGAGATGTGATGATCAATTGAGATTTCAAAGTGGAAATTGACATGCATGTGTGATATGATATGATGATGATGACATGCATGTGCAATATGACATGATGATGACATGCATGGGTGATATAGCATGATGATGACATGCATGTGCAATATGACATGATGATGACATGCATGTGTGATATAACATGATGATGACATGCATGTGTGATATGATATGATGATGATGACATGCATGTGCAATATGGCATGATGATGACATGCATGTGTGACATGACATGATGATGATGACATGCATGCGTGATATAACAATATGATGACATGATGACATGTATAGATCATATGGTGTGATGATGAGGATCATTCGAAGTCTATGCTATACACGTATTTTGATTGTGATGATGATGTATGATGGCATGTACATGGCTTCAAGGTAAGCACGTTGGAATGCATGATTGACCTGTATGATGTAAATGTTTGTTGTTTAAATGCATTGATTGGTGATTGGATTCCTTTACTTGTTGAGTGGTTGTACTCACCCCTTCGGGGACCAACATTTCAGATTAGCACAATGCCTCTCCCTGCCGTCACGCGGGGAGTGTTTTACGGCCTTCCGTCTGATGTGGAGGTCGAGCTGACTGAGATAGATTGTCCCACCCCTGCCAGACTCGACTTTCATCCGTGTGCGCGCGATCGTGTCCTACGACGTGGGTCTATCCGGAGGCCCGTTATCCGAGGAGTACGTGTCCGTTCACATCCGCCGTGACGGGGTCATGATGGGGATGCTGCCACCCCCCGCCCCCGACGCACCGAGATGGGTGTGATGGCCCGCGTACGAGTTGTAGGGGTTGGCAACTTTTTGGATGGCCGACACGAGTAGCCCGAGGGGAGATCGTTACACGTTTTTATTTGAGGGTCGTGTGTCTCTTTTTGAGGTTGAAGGCCGAGCATATAGTTGAGTCTTGGCCTACCTTTTTGTACTGACCCGTGTTACCCTTCGAAAATATATATGTAAATAAAAGTGGTTCGGCCTCATGTTTCCTTCAATCAAATAGTAGGTGTGCATTGTGCCGTCGTGAGGGAAACGAAGTATTGGTGAAACTCGCCTTTTATTTCCGCTATGAGCTGCGCAAATCCTTAAAACCTTTTTTTAAGAAAAAAGAAAAATTCTTACGCCTAAGCCTCGGTCTAAATTTCAATTCTTTCGTCTTAACTTGTTTTGCCTTAGTTTCTTTCGGTTAGTATCTATGGCGACTCTATCGGGTTTTGGGGGTGCCACAGCGGTTGGTATCAGAGCATAAGGTTTATGCTTGGAGTGATAAGGAGAGCTCATTTGGAAAATGAGGGAAGTTTCGACAATGCACACCATAGGATATAAAATGGAATAATTGAATAACGGGTGATGAGTACTCGCCCGTAGATCCTTGGTAGTTGTTTTAGGTTGCCAGTAACATGAGTATGTTACTTTAGTAGTGGTAGTGGTTGGTATGAATGGAGCGGTGAGTCTCAGATTTTTTCCCGAGGCAAATGCTTGGAACTGAGGGAAAGCTATGGTACGGTTTGGAAGTCATCGTCCACCGGGGCTGAAGCCTCTTCATCAAGGGCTGAACCCCGAATGGAAGATATCCTACGAGCATTGGCCAATATTGGAAATCTGATGGAAAGGCGGCGCAGCAACAACCGGAGCGGGCGCCGTACTCGGGGACTAGTGGAACAATTTTTGAAGCCGAAGCCACCCAAATTCGGTGGCATGGGAAGTCCGAGGAGGCGGAGCATTGGATTGATGGTATGGAGCGAATTTTCCGGTTGTTGGACTGCACTGATGCTGAGAAAATAACTTTAGCAGAGTACCAGCTGGAGGGAAATGCAAAGTTTTGGTGGAGAGCTTCACGGGATACAATCTTCCCACCAGGTATGTGAACTAGGATGAGTTTCTTAGAGCTTTCAATAGAAAGCATTTCTCGGCGTGCAAAGGATAAGAAAATCACGAGAATTTGTTCGGCTAGAACAAAAGGAGGCGACAAGTGGACCGGATGAGGCTAGATTTTCTGAACTATCTAGATATGCTCCTAGGCCGATTGAGGATCGGAGGAGAAAAGCCAAGAGATTTCGAAAGGGTTGAGAATCGACATTAGAAAGCAGCGGTGCCTTTGAACATAAGGGATTACAATGAGATCTATGAAAGGGCACAGTTGGTGGAGCAGGAGCTGATAAGAGAGCGGTCTGAGTTTAAGAAACCATGGAATTTTAATGATGTGAGAAGGGGTAAGAGACCCTATTCTGGTCAAGGACAGACTTGGAATGTGAGGAAGAAAAGTAATTTTGGAAACTCTGGGGGAGCAAGGAGTGGTCTGAATAAAGGGAAAGCGCCCTATCGGTCTGGTGTTTGTCAAAGGTGCAATGGACGGTATGACCCAGGGACCTTGTGCTTTGGGCGGTCAAGTGCTTTAGTTGTGGACAGTGGGTCATCTTAGGAGAAATTGCCCACAAGAAAGGTCGCAGGTGAGTGCTGGCTCGGTGCGGCAGGATATCGTAGTGCTGTCAAATCAAATTCACAAGGAAATTCTCGGAGGCCACCAGCTCAAGGAAGGGTGTATGCGGTCACTCAAGAGGAAGCGAAAGCTTCCAATAACGTCATCTCAGGTACAATCTACATAAATGGCAAGAAGGCTTATGCATTGTTTGATACGGGTGCTACCCATTCTTTTGTGTCGATCGATATAGACTGTTGAGTGAAATTGAAACGACTTTTCTTGGAATTCCTCTTTGTGTTTCTACGCCTTTAGAGGATGCGGTGTTGTCTACGTTGGTGTGTGAGAAATGTAGAATAACAGTGGGAGGAAAAGACACGGAAATAGACTTAGTCGTGATGGCCATGTATGACTTTGATGTTATCCTAGGAATGGATTGGCTTTGTAAGTATCAGGCTAGAATGGATTGTTACGAAGAGAAATCCAATTCGCTTTGCCCGACCCGAGTCTAGTTGTGAATTTTTAGGTGGTCGACCCACCTATCGGTAGCACTTATTTCTGCGGTAGAGGCTAATGTGTTACTTGGCAAGGGATGTCAAGGGTACCTAGCAATGGTTAAAGATTATGCCAAGGAAGAACTGAAACTTGATGATATTAGTGTAGTAAATGAGTTTCCAGATGTATTTCCTGAGGAATTGCCTGGATTACCTCCAGAAAGAGAAGTTGAGTTTGAAATTGAACTGATGCCTGGAACTGGACCAATATCGAAAGCCCCATACAGAATGGCCCTAGTGGAACTGAAAGAGTTGAAAGTGCAATTACGGGAGTTGCTTGACAAAGGATTCATTAGGCCTAGTGCTTCACCTTGGGGTGCACCGGTTACATTTGTGAAAAAAGAAGGATGGGTCGATGCGCTTATGCATTGACTATAGGCAACTAAATCAAGTGACCGTTAAAAACAAGTATCCTCTGCCTAGAATTGATGATCTATTTGACCAACTTCAGGGAAGTTCAGTTTTCTCTAAGATTGACTTAAGGTTAGGATACCATCAGTTGAGAATTAAGAAGGAAGACATTCCTAAGACTGCCTTTAGGACTCGATATGGACATTACGAGTTCCTTGTTATGCCTTTTGGATTGACGAATGCACCTGCAGCATTCATGGATCTAATGAACAGGGTATTTAAGTCCTATTTGGATCACTTCGTGATTGTTTTTATCAACGATATCTTGGTGCATTCAAAGGACCAAAGAACATGAGCAACACTTGAGGATAGTTTTGTAGACTTTAAGGGACCACCAGTTATATGCCAAGTTCAGTAAGTGTGAATTTTGGTTGGACCAAATAACATTTTTAGGACATGTGGTGTCAAGAGGAGGAATTGCAGTGGATCCGGCAAACGTGGAGATGGTAATAAATTGGCCGAGACCGACCACGCCTACCGAGATACGAAGTTTCTTAGGATTGGCCGGTTATTACCGAAGGTTTATTGAAGGGTTTTCCCCTGTTTGGCGGTCCTTTAACCAAGGCGACTCGGAAGAATGCGAAATTTGAATGGAGTGGGGATTGTGAAAGGAGCTTTCAATAACTCAAAAGAAAGTTAACCACGGCTCCAATTTTAACCATACCCTGGACCGGATGGTTTTACAAGGTGTATAGTGATGCATCTCACAAAGGGTTGGGATGTGTTTTGATGCAACATGGCAAGGTTATAGCCTATGCATCTAGACAATTGAAACCCCATGAGCTAAACTACCCCACGCATGATCGGAATTGGCAGCTATAGTGTTTGCCTTGAAGATATGGAGACATTATTTGTATGGGGAGAAGTTTGAAATTTATACGGACCATAAGAGCTTGAAATATCTATTCTCGCAAAAAGAGTTGAACATGAGGCAAAGAAGGTGGATGGAATTGTTAAAAGATTATGACTGCGAGATACGATACCATACGGGGAAGGGAAATAGAGTAGCCGATGCTCTTAGCCGTAAGTCGGCCATGGAGATGGCTAGTTTAAGAATAGCGTAATGGAGTTTATTAAAATCAGAAGCGAGACTCGGAATTTAAGTTGAAGGTGGATAATCTTCTTGGTATGCTTAAAGCCCTAAGGATCGAGCCGGAAATCATTCGGAGAATCAAGACCCCCAAAGTCTGATCCGGAGTTTTTGAAATTGAAGGAAGCGTGTCCCTAGGAAAGAGACCGAGTTTCAAATTTAGAAGACGGGGCGATAAGATGCCGAGGACGACTTTGTGTACGACAATGAAGAAGTAAAGAAAGAGATTTTGTCGAGGCACATAAGAGCAAGTATAGTATCCATCCGTAGTACAAAAATGTACGGAATTTGCGTCAACAATTTTGGTGGAACAAGTATGAAAATGGATACGGCCAAGTATGTTTCTCAATGTTTAACGTGCCAACAAGTAAAGGCGGAACATCGTAAGCCGGCGGGACTTTTAAGACCGTTAGACATACCGCAGAGT
The DNA here is from genome assembly GCA_014182565.1 of Eucalyptus marginata. Lineage (NCBI taxonomy): Eukaryota > Viridiplantae > Streptophyta > Magnoliopsida > Myrtales > Myrtaceae > Eucalyptus > Eucalyptus marginata. The sequence goes on from CM024591.1 coordinate 36,823,972, forward strand.
GGAAGTGGGAGCATGTGACAATGGATTTTGTGCAAGGATTGCCAAGGACATCAAGTGGCCACGATTCAATTTGGGTAGTGGTAGACCGTTTAACTAAGTCTGCCCATTTCTTAGCTGTCCGTATGAACTATTCAATGAATAGACTTGCTGAGACCTATGTAAGTCAGATAGTACGCTTGCATGGTATACCTGTAACAATCACCTCGGATCGAGACTCCAGATTTACTTCGAATTTTTGGCGAAGTCTGCAAAATGCTTTAGGAACGAAACTTCAATTGATCTTGCTTATCACCCTCAAACGGATGGACAAATAGAAAGAGTGATACAAACTCTAGAGGATATGCTTTGAGAGCTGTATCATCGACTTTAGAGGAAGATGGGATGAGAACCATTTGATAGAATTTGCCTATAACAACAACTTTCAGAAAAAGTATAGGCATGGCCCCATATGAAGCATTATATGGGAGGAGGAGCGAAACCCCCTATCGTTGGGACGAGGTAGGTGAAAGAAGATTGACAGGACCCGAATTGGTGCAAGATACCACCGAAGCTGTTGAAATTATCAGGAAGAGACTAAAGACAGCCCAGAGTAGACAAAAGGCCTATGCGGACAAGCGTAGGAGGCCCTTGGAATTTGGAATAGGGGATCATGTGTTTCTTAAGGTATCTCCGTTAAAAGGAATATCTCGTTTTGGAATGAAAGGAAAGTTGAGTCCTAGATTCGTTGGACCTTTTGAGATACTCGAAAGGATAGGAGATGCAGCTTATCGTTTGGCACTACCTCCTAATTTGGGAAATTTGCATGATGTGTTTCATGTGTCAATGCTAAGAAAGTATCAGCCAGATCCCGGTCACATACTCGATCATGAAGCCATCAAAGTGGATGAGAAAGTGAGATATATCGAAGAACCTGTGCAAATACTGGATCGGAAAGAACAAATTCTCAGGAATAAGAAGATTCCCTTGGTTAAAGTATTATGGCAACATCACGATATGGAAGAAGCCACATGGGAAAGTGAAGATCGAGACAAAAGAGAAGTACCCCTACCTTTTTGAGGACGTAAGTAACGTTTAAATTTCGAGGACGAAATTCTCTAAGGAGGAGAATTGTGGCATCCTAGGAATCAAGGGCAAGCCCTAAGGTGCCCTAAAGCTTTTAAATAGGTAATGAATTTACCTATTTGTTTGTGTTTTAGCCTTAGTTTTTTTCTTAAGGCTTTGTGCCTTGTGCCTTGTGTTTTTAATTTAAATAAATTTATAAGATAATTAATAAAGATAAAATCATGTGTTGACCGTGCTTGTTATAGATTAATTTCTCATAGGTTAAATGTTATAGAATTTTAATTAGGTGTAACTAATTGTTAGTTTTAATTAAATTGGGAAAAATAAGTTGAATTGGGCCTTAGGCCCAAGAGTGGACCCTAATGGGCCAAGTGGCCGGCCCATTAAGGCCCACAAGTGGGCTGTCGCCGGCCCAAGGGGAGGGGAAGAAGTGGCCGGCCCACTTCTTCCAAGGAGGCCCAAGAATGGGCCCAAGCCCAAGCCCAAAAGCCCATTTGAATTGGTTCTTGCCAAGTGGCAAGGGAGCCTTGCCATGCATTGGCTCTTGGTGAGGCAAGGCAATCATTGCCTTTGGGGGAAATGAAAAGGGGTGGCCGGATGGGGGAGGGGGTGTCGTGCGAGAGAGGAGAGAGAGAGAGAGAGAGAGAGAAAGAGAGAAAGGAAGAAGAGAGGAGGCTCGCGCGAGGGGGGAGAAGAGCCGTCCGTCCGCCGCACGCCACTCGTCCGTCCGCCGTTCGTCGTCGTTTCTTCTCGGTTTAGAGGCAAGTTTAGGGTCCATCATATCTCTTTGCATGTGTGCTTTGCATGTTGGTTGGGTTTTTGTTGTTTGAATGCACGAAAATGGAGTGAGGATGGCTTGTTCTTGGAGGTGCATGCTGTTTTCGCACGGATCACTGAAGTCAGATACTTGTAAGGGCTTGCATGCATGTTTGGAGTTCGATTTTGGCTTGGATCTCTGCATTAAAGTTGTAGCTAACACCTTGAACTATAACATACTGAAATTTCGTGAAAAATGATGGAGATTTGAGGGGTCAAAGCCTCATTTTTCGGAGACCCTAGATCTGGTACTGTTTTTTTGACCTTGTGGTGGATTTGTGGTTGCATGTTGATTCTTACTAAGAATCTCTCTTCGACTTCTTCATGAAACTTGTAGAACACATCGTAAGGATGAACATACTCAAATTTGAAGCAAAAAGAACAAGTTTAGACTAGGAAACCAACCTGATCTTGAAGACGATGAAACTGGAGTCGCGATGTGTGATACCCGAGACTTCGTGGAAACATTTGGAGGTCTTCCTTTGGTAGTTTAGCCTAAGTTCCTTCATGAAAGTTGTAGGGGATCCTTAGGAGTAAAACATATCCAAATTTTAGAGAAAACTAAGAAGTGTAGGTAGGTCAAATCTCCATATTTCGGACATAGTGCCCTGGGCGTTTCGGTAACTTGACCAGAAGCTTCGTAGATCTATAAAAATTAATCTAAAATTAATTTGGCCTAGGTTCCTTCATGAAAAGTCTAGTTTAATGTCTTAAATATAACCTGGTAAAATTTCATAATTTTCTGAGGTCATATGGGTATTTTAATTGACTTATCAAGAAAACTGTGCGTTCTGCCCTTGTCCGAAATTGTGTACGGAAATTGTGGAAATGTTGTTTATTGTGTAGAAATTGTTTGGCTATGTGTTTTCTGCAGAAAATTCTATTTTATTGTAATAGGATATTATATGCTTTAATTTCATGAATTTTGGGATTTGTGTGATTATTTAATTAATTGCAAAATAGAATAAATTGGAATTTATATATTTTAAATTGCATGTGGTAAGTATATTGTTATTAGTGGCATATAACCCCATAAGAATTTAATCTATATGGTGATTGCATATATTGCATGTATGTGTAAATGCTTGAGGATGCATGTATGAGAACAAAGATGATCTTGTGTTGCCATGACATCATGTGCATGATAATTTGAGACATAATTGGCAAACATGATCTATGGTAATGAGAAATTGTTGGGGGAGGATGATGCCCGGAATGTATAGAGATACATGGCCGGATGACCTGGGAGTGTCGGGATGCCCGGGATGGTAGGGTGCCGGAAGCCTCGGAGGTCTTTGCCCGAGGGATACCTCGTGATGCCGGTTGGGGTGCGAGATGCCCGGAGCGGTGGGGGTGCCGGATGCCGGTGGCCATGATTGGCATAATTCCGGAGGTTCTTCTCGCAAGGCCCGAATTAGGGTGCGAGTGTAAAGTATGGGATGGATGATCCCGAGGAAGGGAGATGTGATGATCAATTGAGATTTCAAAGTGGAAATTGACATGCATGTGTAATATGATATGATGATGATGACATGCATGTGCAATATGACATGATGATGACATGCATGTGTGATACAGCATGATGATGACATGCATGTGCAATATGACATGATGATGACATGCATGTGTGATATAACATGATGATGACATGCATGTGTGATATGATATGATGATGATGACATGCATGTGCAATATGGCATGATGATGACATGCATGTGTGACTTGACATGATGATGATGACATGCATGGGTGATATAACAATATGATGACATGATGACATGTATAGATCATATGGTGTGATGATGAGGATCATTCGAAGTCTATGCTATACACGTATTTTGATTGTGATGATGATGTAAGATGGCATGTACATGGCTTCAAGGTAAGCACGTTGGAATGCATGATTGACCTGTATGATGTAAATGTTTGTACTGTTTAAATGCATTGATTGGTGATTGGATTCCTTTACTTGTTGAGTGGTTGTACTCACCTTCGGGGACCAACATTTCAGATTAGCACAATGCCTCTC